>JASANG010003372.1:0-129466 GCA_030248215.1 Enoplolaimus lenunculus
AGTATTTACTTAAGACGTAAGTACTTAGCTTAACCAAAAACAAATAAATGATCCAATGGTTTAGAGTTTGCTTTAACTTAAGTACGCTTTTAGCAGTGGTGAATTGGTTAAGTAAGTGCTTAACGCATACTTAAGGATGAAGTTGTAAGTAGGGTTTCAGAAACCCAGCCAATGTTACACTTTATACGCACATATACCGGGATAAGAAGGTATTGCAATGGACTGTGTGGCGTAATGGTAGCATGGGGTTCTTCTATTCGGCGTGGTTCTAAACGGCTAAAATTAGTTTTTACGACCATTTAGTTTCAACAAGGAGTTCCGGCAGCATACAACATCATAGATGTGCGTTTATATGAAATATTGTTCGTTTGACATAAGTCATAACCAATTAAAATGTATCAATATCAAATATTATTTATGAATTAATAAATTTTCACAAGCCAAACTTTCACGTACACACAGAAATACTAAACAAAGGAGTGTCTTACGGTTATATAGGCAAAATGTGATGGGAAAACTTTGAATTTTTAAATAGAAAATATTATTCTAGAAAACAGTTTACGAAAAAACAAATTTTTGTCCAAATAATGTCATATCGATTTCGCCAAGCCATATTCTCAAATGTGTGCAGCATCATTGTCAGTTGGCATCGCCAAGCACTTTTTAATACTGTTTATTTACGGTGCAAGTTATCATTTGTTAGCATTCCGAAGTGCAATATTTACGCGCAGTCTTGACAGTTGTGAAAAACTCGATTTTTTATGTCCTGATGTACTAAAGAACAATATTCGAGCCAAAATATTTAAGCAGATTATTCGGTAAATTACATACCATTCGACGTTGCGAAAAACAATTGAGTTGAATGCTGGTAAATGTTGCAATAATCTGGCCAATGTATAAAACCGTACCGTAAACAGTAGTAGAAGCATCTTCTTAAGCTTAACGCTAATCCTAAGCCTAAGCCTATTAAGCCTTGGTCTAGGCAAAAAAATTGTCTTTACCTCAGTCTCACTCCATGAAGTGCCGCAGGAAAACGTTACGCCCCTGATTTTTTTTACGTGGGCCACATTATCGAATAATTGGTTCACGGGTTATGCGCAAATAACTGGTTTGGCGCACTCCAGAGGATTGGTTGAGACACTGACTGCCCCAAATTCCGAAAATATAGAACTCAAGAATTGTTGATATGTGATGTTTGAAAACACTAAAATACTTTTTGCAGGGCATGCAGGTTATAAACGGATAGTAAAAATAACGGAAACGGAAACGAAAATTGATAGTGAAAACGGAAGCGGCAAACGGTTATTTTTATGAAGGTTTAAAGAAGTTTTGTTTTTCTGCCGACACAACAGACGAGTACAAATATTTATTTATTTACTTAGACATAGGATTAAGCTTATAGGAATATGCGTACACTACTGTCACGGCCCTGTGCTATACGTTAATCCTGTTTTGTATCAAACCCTGCGTCGAGGTGAAAAGTGTCTGAGATCTTGTACCCGTTCGCTAGTTTGACAACTTTTTACTTGTTGATGGCAACTGGTACAGACAGACGTTTAAGAATATGGTCACAAGTTTTAAGTGTTTTTATAAACATTTGTTGCATTTTGAAATTTTTTTTTCGTAAATATTAATTTTTGTAATTTTTGTTTCAGTTTTAAACAGCTAAAAACTAACCTGTAATCGGAGTTAATTTTATTAATATTACAAACTGAGTCACACAGTTGACTTTTTTGCTTGTTTCTAAGAGTTTAAGGATTTTGAGTCACACTACTGTGTCAAATCATTTTTAGTGTTGCATTTAAACTGTTTTTAACATTCATATACTATAAATTCTAATGCTCCAGAAACGTGTTTCAAAGAAGTAGCCGACGTCACGAAGTGCATGGAAAACAATACTAACTTTATGGTGGCGCTATACTTCTGATGATGTCCGGCGCTGTCCGTCAACGTCATTCACCTTGCGGTATCGTACGCAAACTACTCACGTACGATACCGATTGGCCGACGGACGGTGACGCTCGACGCCGGCCGACGACGGACGGTGACGCACGACGCCGGCCGATGCCGGTGGCGACGGACGGCGCCGCACAACAAGTGTCGCGCCATCCTTAGCTCCTCTGATCAAGGGCCAAACTTTTGATGTCGACGTTCTTTAATCAAAGAGTTTCTTGCAACTGAGCCTTCTCTTCAACTGAACTGTACGTTGCTGAATATTAGTTTTCGCATGGCAGTCTACCTGAACCCGTTGGATTCGAATTTTAATAGGAATTTTGTGCCAAAACTACAGAACGCTTTGAGTGTTCTTAATTAAGGTGTACTTTTAAAGCTAAAATAGCTGTTGACGACGGCAAAAGCGTTCACTTCGTGTTATAGAATTTTTGGCTCGTGTTACTTTTGGGGCCGTCCCGGTTTCTGGTGAGAATATAAAAGAGTAGGCTTACATTTTAGACTACATTTTTTGCATAGGCTTAGGCTTAGGCTTAGGAATACGCTTTTGCAAAGCTTAGGCCTAGGCTTAGGCTTAGGAATACGCTTTTGCAAAGCTTAGACTTAGGCTTATGCTTAGGAATACGCTGCATCTACTGTTACTGCCCTAAAAGTAACATTGGCCGAATTTTTACATGCAGATAATCATTAGAGAGAGAAGTTTATTTTTGAAGCTGGTCTTCAGAATTACTTTTCAGGCGTATAAAACGTCACTCAGATGGAGTCAATTCAATGTTTGGCTTAGACAAAGTCCTGTCGGGCTTCTGTGGATTGAAACCGTTGGAAGCGGACTTGCGTTAAACCCTGTTTAAAATTGATTGCAACGCCGATGTAAAAGTTTGAAAGGTAAATCTAAAACAAATAAATTGAATACCCTGGTAATAATTCTTTTCGTTACACTCAAAATAATATTTGTGATATTTAACAAAAATTCCTTACATTTGAGAAATATGATTATCAAGGTGCACATGAAAAGTATTTCTGTCATAACAGAAATGTTTTCAAAAAACGTTTTGAAATAAAGTCTGAAAATAAACGTTTTCCAGTTATTTTTAGAAAAATTGTCTTAAATATCAGCAAAACGTTTCCGATTTGCCACAGAAAACACTTTTCTGAATAAATTCAGAAGTACTTTTTTGTGTGTACATTATTATTGTTTGAACACATGGCTTATATTTGTTTTCAGTTAGAACATACAACGTGAGAGCTAATTTAATGACCAATGGTTAACTCGAAGGCCCCCTAATAATGTTTGGAAAGCTGCTGTGTATGCTAGTTTTGTCAATTTTACGCGTTAATGTATTATCTGTTTCGTTTTGGAAATTTTGAAATTGCTATTACCAGCGGTGCATATATGGTCAAGTGTACAGAATAGATCACTCTAAAGTTTCTGGAAATCCTCAAAAAAGAAGTTTTACACGCTGTAGAATAAGAATAACCCGCAGAGGTAAAAAATACTTCTCGTTCGTTATGTTCGAAGGCGAAAAAGCTTTCAAACGTTGTTATTTCTGATTGAAATGAGTTCTTGGCCAAGTCCCTGGTTCTTGTTAAATTAAATCCGAATTTTGCTCAATTTTCAAATGTTTGTAGCACGTATTGCCAGCTGGTGATAGATCTGCCTTGTTGCTATGTGGGCTTTAATCCATAGCTGTGGCCGTTGGCTTGTTTCAGGCCATATTTACTAACAGTAACAGTGTATGATACTCTTTAACAAGAATATGCAACTGAGTCCATTCTGTGTAGAAAAAATGTACGCAGAGCGCGTTACATTTTCAGGCTAGCTCTCGCCTTATTCAGGAGGTCAAAATTTATAGAGCCTAAAATTCATACACAGTCGTATACACTGAAAACGGGTCAACTTAATATTTTTAACAAAATTTAACGTGTAAAATGAATGTAAAATAGATTCTTTCCCAAGGTGAAGGGGGCGAGACAAAAGCAAAACGATTGATGTTACATTTTGTACCACGCACAACCTAGCAAGTTGCACATTTTTGTGTGATCATCGGCTCTTACTAAACAGCAATGTCGAATACTTTACATCCCAGGAAGAATTTTAGAAACATACGGCAAGGCAGGTTCCGTAAAAAAATTTTTTAAATCTTGATAATTTACTCAAAAAGCACTGTTTTACACCTTACTAAGCGTATAAATTTAACATTGTTTTCTCATATTTTATTGCTGTTTTCTGTTCGAAACTAAATTGTCTGAGCTCAAACGGACACAACAATTGTGTATAACATAGTTTTTACACTCAAATATTTAAGTTTGAAATCTGCGGTTGAAAAGTTTAGAAAAAGTTTAGACATTCTTGTGTGTAAGTTTCTATTCGTTTTGTTAATTTTCCCGTGGCCTCTCAGGATTGGCTATGCGGTTGCGCAATATTTCGTCATGTTTAAACTGTATTTTATTGCTCTTAAATCTTGAGGTATTAATAATAGATATTGCAAAATTTTTAGAGTTTAATGTCGTTGGTACGCATCTTGTATTCGGTAGTCCGCTGTATATTGTAGGTGGCTTGATCCTTCATCTTATGTTAAATTTGACAGTGAGTGACGTGCTGAGAAATTACTATCGGTAATGTTAAAGCTAAACGTTAGGCTTCATTCAAGCAAAATATGCAGGCCGCGAATCCGCTTATCTTCACATCCGCGCTTAGTCCAGGCACCAGATGTTACGAGATAAATTGCCGACATTGGGCTAAGCACGATCGACGGCCATAACCAACAGATGCAGCCAGAAGTCTGCTTCCAGCTATGTCCTGTGTTGCATGTCCGCAAATACGGTCGGCAGCGAGGTGGCGTTGTCCCCTGTAGTTGCAGACCTGCAACACAGGCAACAGTGTGCGATCTGAGAACAGCTTCACGCCCGTTGGCCGAAAATTTGTTCAATAGAATTCAAACAATTCTATTTCAGGAAATTTCTTCTTGTTCACTTCCGTGACAATGTCCTTCCGTGGATGCGGGATTGTCGTTCTGTGGTAGAATTTTTGCCGAAAATTCCGACATTTTAGTAGCAGAAATTATCATAATTAGAAACTAAACTGACGTCATTTTCTCACTAACGAATACCGTAATGACGTGTACAACTGTTTATATAGTCATATTTTTCTATATTTTTTTGCAAATTTTTATTTATTGTTTATTTGTTTTTATCAATCACAGATTTTAAAAGTCATAATTATTGTAATTTTTTTTGAGAATTTTTCTTTTAAAACTGATGTAATTTTATACGTTAATTGAAATCTATCGTACGCTTCACAGTTGTTTGTCATTTTAATCGCATTTCTTATTTTTCGATTAACTATCGGAATAAAAGAAGGGAATTGATATTTACTTTGCCTCTTCAGTGGGTAAACCTCTGCCATTCGGTTGCAGACTGTTATGCGCTATATACACGTCGCAAGCCGTCGGACGCTGCCGCGCGCTGCCGCACGCCGCAGCACGGTAAAAAATTTTGTCGCACGCCACCGCTCCGAGAACTCGGGATTTCAGGAGATTGAGATATTACTCGGGAAACTGGGATTCTGGAGGTTTGGATATTACTCGGGAAACTGAGATTTTTTGAAATTCGGCGCACCGTCGTTTTTGCGGCACTGACGAACGTGCCAGGAACGTTCCGGGAGTGGGAACCGGGGTGCCGCCACTAGCGCATCCAGAGGGGGTGGCGTACGCCAACGTAGGAAATTTTTTACCAAAAACGGTAAGGCCCCCCTTTAAGGCTTTCCAAACCTTACAATTTTTACCCTCATATTTTGCGTTTCATAACGTTTGCCATCCAGCCGGCCCCCCGCCAGAGACTTTTGGATCCGCCTCTAGGTGCCGCGGCTCAGTCGATTGGAGTTAATACGCGCGTCATATAAATAAACACTTAAATACAAAAATTACGCCTGGCTTCTCGCTCGCAGTCTTTCACTGATCAAATTTCGAAAAATTCTGAATGCGACACTGTTCGAAGGAACTCAACGAAGTTACATTGCCCAACTTGACCAGCTAAATCCAACGCTTTGGTAAAACTAAACTTTGAGTCTGTACGTAATCCTACGCCTAAATCTAAACGTGAGCCTATTTTATTACTTTTAGTCATTATATGTGTGCGGGAAACTATTTAAGTGAAAGTAAACTAGTACCTAAATGGCGCTGACCAGATTGACAGACACATTACGCTCAAAACACACTAAATTTAAACTATTTATGACGTTTCTATTTCATAACGCCGCCGAGTGTCTCATGTTCACTCCTGTGCCTGTCTCTAATATATTTCTATTCTCAACCTCTCACAAAATGCAAACATAAAACTGATTGCTTTTTTATTGCAGTGATGAATAAATATTTTTTATCAGACAATTGACAAGTTTTATACACACAAATATGACATAGTTTAGTCGTAGTCAAAGGCGGAGCTATGGATTTCATTTCGGGAGACAATAACTTCAAGTACAGATTGTTGCGAGCTCGCCGATCGGTGTTTACCCCTGAATGGTACTTGGTTAATTTTTGAATCCGGCAAAAGTACCTATTTTTAACAGACACCCCTCAATTTCGAGGCGTCAATATTCTGCTACCCCCGCATCTTGAAATTGTTACTAGCTGGGGACCTCCAAACGTTTTAGAGGGGGGCAGACTGAAATTTGCCTAACAGAATTTTCCCGATGTTGTAAGCTGTTAGGCGAATAAATGCGTAGCAGGGGCGGCGATACTCTCGTCCCTTCTGTAAACACGGTACTATGCTCTGAAACTCCCGAATGTTGCAGTTGCAGCAGCAGGTTCGTAGGGTAGCTCACTTTGTTAGGGGGGGGGGCTGAAAATTTATCAAGAGAATAAATACATAGGCTTGCGTTGACATAAGTAAATTTTAAATTTTTCTAGGGGGGCTAAAATTCTTTCAGGGGGCTGACTCCCCCAGACCCCCTTGGCTACGAGCTCGAGTAGTAGTTTAATAGTAAAATTGAGAGCTACACACAGAAAAACTTTACATGTCGACGTATAAAACTCAAAATAACGATTGAGAGACTGATGTTTGCTTCTGT
Source organism: Enoplolaimus lenunculus (assembly GCA_030248215.1). Taxonomy (NCBI): domain Eukaryota; kingdom Metazoa; phylum Nematoda; class Enoplea; order Enoplida; family Thoracostomopsidae; genus Enoplolaimus; species Enoplolaimus lenunculus. Next base: position 7,019 of record JASANG010003372.1, read on the forward strand.
GTTGTTTTGGAAATTTTTTTATGTTAAAATTATTAGATTAAGGTATGTGTTTTTATAAACTGCCACCGCGGGAGGATGTTTAAACAAGCAGCCTCAGTTATGGATAAGCACGTGATTTTGATATTGGAAATTTTGGTGCCATAAAATCTGACCTGACCATTGTTACTTTGAGAGATGAATCCGTTTTTTCGCGGGACTATAATTAGTAAGGGTTGCACTAAACTTTTGGCCCATGTATAGAACAGGGCCGGAACAGTAGTATAAGCATATCCATAAGCCTAAGCGTATGGATGAACCTATTCCTAAGCCTAAGCCTAAGCAAAAAAATAGTCTAAAGCTTAAACTGACTCGTGACGGATGGCAATGGATGGCGCCGTACGACAAATACAGCGCAACTCTAAGCATAAGCTTTAACCTAATTTCTTATTGCTTAAATTTAAACTTAATCTTATGCTTGAGCTTAGGCGTAGGCGTAGTCTTTGGAATATGTTTATACTACTGTTACACCAAAGTAACACTGGCCGTTTGACTAGTACAAACAACAGGACCAGGAAATGTTCAGTTCTACGTCATCAAAGTTATTCACCATAATTTGTTTCAAATTTGTCCAGACGTCAGAATCTGTTCAATATCCAACTAATTGTAAATAATATTAACGTTTGGTTTCGGATCAACAAAATTCTGTTGGAACAGCCGCGAAATATTTATTATAGTGAAAAAACTCGCAAGCGAAGCGAGCGAGAAACCAAACATAAATATTAATACTGAATTTTTAACACAAAATCTTGAGTTTTATTCCTGTTGGAGGGGCGAAAAAAATTTTTCTTAAAATACGACCTTAGTCTAAAATTTGTTTGCTTTCATTGATATGAGTAAAGACTTAGAATGAGTTGTAACCTAATTCTGGTTGTGATATTCAGACGCAGATCATGAACAGAAATGTTTAAATGCCACTTGGTAGTTTCAACTGGTTTCTGCAACGAACGTGAATTTCGGTCCCGACAGAAATGTTTTTTATTTACTTTACATGGGTCGGGAAGCTTATTACTTTTATATATTTCAGCGATTTAAATCATATCCGCCCTATGACGGTCATATATCATACATTGTATGCGTCACTCGATTCTGTCAAATTGAATCTATTCAAACTCAACACGGTGACTTAACAAAATAACAAAATAAACAAAATTAATAAACAAAACAAACAAAATAAATAATTTCAACTTAAGTTCAAAATAAAGAAACACAGGAACGCGGATTGAAACCGAAATGAAGTCAAACATTAAAACGAGTAAACGATTAAAACAAGAGACGTCGACTGATGCCGATATGGTTGTCATGGAAACTGAATGGGATGCAAACGCCGATGAGTACAGGTAATCTCAATGTTGGTTTTAGTCATTTCTGAATGCATCGGCCGATGAGCAGCGTGCCGTGCCACAGCTGCTCGGGGCCAGCAGAGGTGAAGATCTTAGATTGTTTGGTTTTGTGGAAACCATTCAGCGGTTGACGCAGCTAAAGTCTTATGTCTGATTTTAGTGTAAAAAGCGATTTTTGGTTAAGTTTTGTAAACCATGACTTAAGTCGAAATTTATCCGCAATCGTTTATAGAGGGGCGTGCCTCGCGTGATGTAATTCTGCACTGATATACACGTTGGTAAAAATAAAATGCCCGCAGGTAAAGCTCTAGCCGGGTCAAAAGATCATTGCTCACCTACTCTGGGACCATATTCTCAAATGTGTTTAGCAACTCTCAGTTAGTGACAGGTATTCAAACTCACTAACTATTGCCATTGTAACGTCAAAATTGGCGCATGAGCACAGTACATCAAGTGCGTCAAATGTGCTGAATTTTAAGCCTCAGCATTCACTGGTTCGAAAGTTACAAGACCTGACACCAACTGATAATAGGTGATATACACATTTGAGAATCCGGGTCCTGTGACTTCAGTTTTTTAATGCATTTTCAGATGTCAATGCTGTGGTGCGTGCAAAACGTGTCACATTCAAATAGGATGTGTCGTAATTTGCATATTATTTATCATCTACGCCATCGCCAACATTATCAACGCCGGCCTCCTTCTGGACGGACTCAAATCGTCGTCAGGGCACACACCCGGGCCACCCACAATGCCCGCTGTTCAAGGGACAGTTGCGTATTCGTCTATCTTGTTCATTGCATACCCTCTGTCAGTAATTGTGACTGCTTTTGGTGTTTTCGGTGCGATAGTGCTAATTCGTCCAAAATGGGTTCTTCCTTATATAGCAGTGTTAGCTTTAGGGCTTGTGGTATGTGCTATCGCTTCAATCATGAACATATTATCAGTTACTGGAACCATCAAAAGCCCAGCGTGGCCTTCCGTCAAACAAAATGTGAAATTTCAGCGGAAAATTTTTGGTCCTCTCGCGGCCAGTATGGAACAAAATAGCGGATCCGGAGTCGCAGCTGCAAGCTGGAGTTATGTCGCTGGATTTTTGCTAATTGCAGCGTTTGTAGTGTACTGTATATACATGCATTTGAAGCTGTATCGATATTTACAGTGCAAACAAACGTACCGAAGGCTTAAAAATATAGCATCGCCTGCAGTGTCGTTCAGAAAACAAACGGACACCGCTCAGCGGCAGCGAATTGAAGATTTTTAAAATGCGGGCGGTTCAAAGGATCTTAACAAACGCAGCAGTTGGTTTCTGGAACCAAAAACGCCCATGCATGCAATGATTAGAATAATGGCTCAATGTATAGAACAAGGCCGTAACAGTAGCATAAGCATATTTTTAAGCCTAAACCTATTAGCCTAAACCAAAGCCTAAGCGTAAGAATGAGCTTATATGTAAGTCTACGCCTAAACTTAAACCTAAACCTAACCAAAAAAATAGTCTAAATCTTAAGTTTAAAATACTCTATTGCAGCCCCACAGAAAAACGTCTCCCCTGATCTTTGTATGAGTCGAATAATGAAATAGGCTGAGGCCTTGGGTTTAGAAGTCGAAGGCTCTACTTGAAAGCTGAACTGTTTTGCCTTTGATCAAATTAATCATAGAGTGGGGGGGAGAAAAATATGAAGTTTCAAGCATTTCAAAATGTAAATGTTTTATTTTTATCTGTGATATACACTGCTTGGCACATGTTTAGAACCGGGCCGGAACAGTAGTATATGTATTTTCCTAAGCCTAAGCCTAAGCATAAGCCGGCCCATGTATTAAAGGTCAGGGGCGGAACATTTTCTGTGGGACTAGCATAGAATAAAGCTTATTAAGCTCTCGACTAATTTTTTGCTTGGCTTAGGCTTAGGCTTAAGCTTAGGCTTAGGAATAAACTCATTCTTACGCTTAGGCTTAGGCTTAGCCTAAGGCTTATGAATAAGCTTAATACTGTTCCGCCCCTGTTCTTTACATTGGCCGCCTAAGCCTAAGCAAAAAATTAGTCTAAAGCTTAAACTGACTCTATTACAGCCACTCCGGAAAACGACCCAGTCCTGTTTTAAACATGGGCCCACTCCTTATTCTTGGTGTCCTATTTGTAGCGTAAATTCTTGAAGAAAATCCCATGTATTAAAAAATAGGTCCCAAACAAATACTGGGGGTTCGAGCTTTATGGTGCTTCTAAGCGACTACGCCTAACCGTTAGTCTTAGCCTAAGCCTAGGACTGCCGAAGAAAAATTCTGTTGTCGAACAAACACACTTTCAAAGCGATTTTGAGCCATTCATCAGTGTTTTAACTAAGGAACAATATTGGTCGTATTTGAAATAATACAAGATAAATTCTAACGGTGGAGTTGAACCATGCACTCTGGGATGGGATACGTTTACTATCACCGCTGGACGATGAGTATTTAGCACTCGAGCACTAAAGGCCCACCTCGTCCTGCACAAAGTTGCTGCAAAATGTCACATTTGTATCGAGGTATTAAAAATGGTGGAGCCACATGCGAGTTTTAAATGAGGTTTTTGTGGCAAACCGTATAAAACATGATACTAAACCAGCGCATAAAGAGTTTGCTTTAAATCTAAATATGTCACTTAGAAATTTTAATATTGAAAATTACTTAGCTACTCACTAATTAGCATACCAAGGCCGGGTCAACCGTGTTTAGTTGCCTCTGACATGCGTTTTTATGTCTTTCTATTTCACTTAATGTATCATTGTATGTATTTATATGTAATATTAAAATAAACAATTCAACTGAGAATTGCACGAATTCGAACGAATGTTTTGTTATAGTTTAACGAAATAAAAAATTTCAAAAAAACCTGAGCTTGGAACAAAACGTTAGGCCAATGTTACTATGAGGGGCGTAACAGTAGATTAAGCGTATTCCTAAGCCTAAGTGTAAGCCTAAGCGTTGCAAAAATGAGTTCCTAAGCCTAAGCCTAAGCAAAACAATGTAATCTAGAATCTAAACATACTCTTTGATAGACCCACCAGAAACCTGAACGCCCCTTAAAGTAACATGGGCCAAACGTTGCAAGATGGCAAATGCTGTTTTGTTATAGAGCTGCTAGACGTGAAGTAATAAGCCCATTAACAAAGGCCGGGACTCTGTATAAAGCAACCGCACTCAACTCGAAGTCAGGTTTTGTACTCTTTACCCTTACAGGTTTCTAAAGTCAAATTTGGACATAAGCTTCGCGTTAGGCTTAGGTTCACGCTGAGGCTCAAGACTTGGGCCTTGGTGTATGGTTAGGCTTTTATGTTTAGGCTAAGCTTAAAATTAAGCTTGCGGGTGGTGGAGTGTGCAAGAGTCTCGAGTCTTAAAATATTAGGGTACAAAACAAGGATTTTTTAGAGAAATATATATACGTTACATGTTGAAACCACTCTCTGTGCGAGTGATGTTGCATAATAATAGTAAAATAGACTGTACCTAAATGTTTATTCGTTCTAGTATCAAAAAAATATAGATAGCATATCGAATATGAAAGATGCATGTGAAATAAGAAAGACCAACCTGGGTAGTAATGAAACGACGTATGGCACAATTTCGGGCGATGGAAAAGGGGGCCATAGCCAGAGGTGTTGGCCGCCTTTAGAACCCTCATCGAAAAGTTTCATTTTAGTTTATAAAAGCCATCTAAAATCCATAGTATACCAGTTCTGTAAATTTTGGTCAACGATACCATGTTGAGATTACCACGAACCTGGCTAAAGCACCAATACTTGTAATGGCTGTTTCTGAAAGTTTCAGTTTACTCGAATATATGTAGCATAGTACCGCTGCAGGCAGAATTGGTGGCTTCTCCAAATTTCAGGGGTGAGGCCCGGAACACAGTGGCTGATCCAAGATTTCTTCGCTAATTATGCGAGGATTGCCCAGACCACCCGCTCCCAAAAATAGCAGTTTCAGCAAACGCCAATAAATATTAGATCCAGTGTGGAACCCGCAATCATTAACCCTTTCTCACATGAATATTTTCTATTTCCCCTGAGACCTACTTTTATGCTAGGATTCGAACTCCAGTGACTGGAGTGGGAGGCGTATACCATCACCACTCAGCTGTAGGAGCTTGACGCTCGAGCCCGAGGGGGCTCTCACGTCTTGTGGTGATTTAGTACTATGTATGCGTGTTGCAATTGTTAAACACGGTGCGATATATACTATTTAACGTAAATAGACTGCGCTGAGTTGCTTACAGGCAACTCAATGTGAGAAGGGGTTAAATAAATTAACCGTCAAGAAAAACTCGCGACCGACGCGACCGAGACGCCAGACGCATTTTGAACCTACGCGGAGTTGGAATTAACTGCTCAGGGTGGGCGACCGTAAACACAGGGACAATCGCTGTCCTCGCCTGGATATCAGGAAACCAAACAGAGCAAAAGATAAAACTGGAACCCTTGAAACCAGACATTAGTTGCTATATCAATGTGAGGACCCACCCAAGACCGTATTTATTGTAAAAAGATTAACCAAAAGACGTTTATGCCCTGAAGATTGTAATTACAGATCTGTAAAACGTATAAAAAATTGTAAAAAAACTAAAAAAATAATATTAAATTGTGGAAAAGTACTCAGATACCCATTGCACCAGCCCGTGTTAATGGCATACTCAACAAACATACGCTTGAGCGTAACAGAAACCTAAACCTCATTGCAAAGAATGCTGAGTTAAATTGACTCTCTTCGAAACAGGCTCTACGAGACTACACAAACTGAGTCAAATTCGAGTGCGCCAGAGTCAAATTTGACTCTCTCACTGAGTCGCATGTTTGAATCTGGCAGAGTCGAATTTGACTCAATTTGTGTAGTCTCGTAGAGTCTATTTGTTGACTCACCATTATTTGCACTGTAAGCATCAGCCTAATTCACCCAATCTATAAGTTACCCAAATTATCATGCCTAAAACAAAGCAAAAATATAGTCTAACAGCTATGCCTACTCTTTTACAGTCCCACCAAAAAATGGGAGGGCCTTAAAAGTAACATGAGCCTCCGTTAATGAGCAACTCCTTACAATTAACATAAGCCTCCGTTAATGAGCAACTCCCTACAATTAACATCCGCCCGTTCCACCAAATATTATGTGCTGTAAACAGTCAAAGGCAAATTAAAAAGGCACAAAAAACAAATTGCAATTATTTCCGTATATTATGCCATTGCAGTAATAACAGTAACCAAATAACCCACCATATGCTTAAATGTGTGCAGCACCTATGACCAGTTAGTGATATGTCTTGTAAACTTTTGAACAAAACAATAATAGACTTTCAACTTGAACACAAGTTTCGTTCAAAACTACACTGTTTCGTTGAGAAAACAGATTGTGAGCTTCAAATAAAAAATGCTTATATATTTTTTAAAATTAAAGAGCCGAAACCAAAATTTTTTTACCGATACCGATGTCGATTTTTATTTTGAACTCTACAGCGTTTGGTCACAGTTTACTGGACAAAGTTTGACGTTTTAAACCCAGATAGAGGTTTGTGACTCGCAATTCGGCCACTCGTCCCGACAACACTTGTCAGCCAGTTTGTAACTTTGCCGGCGATATTATTCTTCCACCGAATATTCGATGCAATTGATTCTTGAGCTTCAATAAATTTACGTCGGTTGTGCGGCAACTCTTGCGTTGCGATAAATTGTTTAACCTTAAAAATTGTAGATATTATTCTGTTAAACCATGATGCAAATTGTTAACGGATAGGTAAAAGTAACACGAACGGAAACCAAATATTTAAGTGTATATAGTACCCAAATTTCTAAAAAATAAGAATAAATTTTGATTAAGAAATGTAGATTACCCATATTGAAAACAGAGGTAATTTTAAGTGATTTTCTACTCATTATACTTTAAGCATAAAAAATTGCAGTTCCATTTATTTTGACAAATGTTTACGGAAACGGAAACAAATATAATGGTTTCAGCTTAATTTTAGCATCAATCAACAGTTGACAATATAGGTCTTGTAACTTTTGTACCAGCTTTATAATGAACATTGGAGTGACTGCTTGGTACACGTCAAAAGCATTTTCTATACTCAGAAACATTAACGGTTATTATTTTTAGATAGGAAAATACTAAATAATATATAGACAATGAAAAGTTTCACTTACATCATTCAACTGCCATTCTTTGTTAAATCCTGCAACGATGTCGCTCATTCGGCCACCAATTTCACCAATCCTAAAATGTTAAAAATATAATTATTCCACAAAGTCAAAAATTGATTATAAAATAACAGTCGCACAGTGTCGTACGAAACATTGACTTTAGAACATTTTAGAACTTAAAGTAATATACCACAAGTTGATGTTTTATGCTTTGTAATATTTGTCTAATACACAAATAGTAACTGTGCATATATATTTTCATAATCTTCAAGGCCCAATATTCGTTTCGTTAGAAATACCGGAAGTTCAGTTATTTTTATGTTTAAAATTATTTCTAAAGCACATATCAATCGTGCAATTCTTTATTAGAAATAAAAATGACGAAATGTATCCAAAAATATGGCCCATGTTGCTTTTTGGGCCCTTCCGTTTTCTGATGGGACCGCAAAAGAGTAGCCTAGATTTTAGACCATATGTTTTGCTTAAGCTTAGGCTAGGTTTTCGAATGTGCTTAATCTACAGATACGGTGATAAAAGTAATATTTGTGTAAATTTTTAAAAAATTTTGTTTAATCTTTTTTAATTTCAGAAAATTTTCCGAATATGTGAACGTATTTGTATGGGCAAAAATAACCCATCTTTGAAGCTTTTCACTTTAATATCCGTTTTTCGTTTCCGTTATTATTACTATCCATTTGCACCCTGCTCTCAACCAATGTTCTTACTTTTCACTTATATTGGCCCAATTTTCTTTCATAAAATTCCACGTCACAAAACGGCCGATGTCGTTGCCGCGAAGGCCTTCAACAATATCAGAGACATCCCACGGCCGAACTAAGCTAGGATCCATTGCGAATTGAAGGAACCTGTAAACATATATCAAAAAGATTTCCCACAAATAACAATAACAGCGTTGCAACTAAGCGTAAGCCTAAGTTTAACCTAAGCATAAGCCTAAAAATAAGCTTGCTTTGTAAATATAGTGTCGTGCCGCGATTAAAATAATCTTATACACTGGCGGTGCATAAAAGGACGTCGCGTCACCAAGGCTTTGTCTCCCCAACATGGATCAAAACGACATTTCGTATCAATATTTATTACTAAAATGCGTCTGATTTCTTGCTCGGTTCGTTCCGGACCCGTACGGCAAAGGGGACAAGGGCGCTTTCCTGAAAAAATTTTACCTCCCTCTGACAAGTTCCAGACCAACTTGTGAGCTTGTTATTTAAACCCCATGCCCCTGTTAAACGTACTATGGTCCTCTTAGCAGGTCGAACTGGCTACAAAACTTACGTTTCGCAAGCTTTTTACACGATTACATACCGCGAGCGTCCTTCTGGGTAGAACATTTTTTGGATCTGCCAATGAACTTACGAGTTTAACAGCCACGACACCCGTGTACACCCAAGCGACTGTAGCAGTGTTTTTCGAGTTGCCTGTGCTTCATCAATTGATAAATATTGTTCCCACGCGAAAAGCCATTCACGCACTCCGCCTTCACGTAACACCGTACAAACGACGGTCTTCAAATGGGCCGGTGATATGCTATAAAAGTAAATCTACGACCAATTCGTCGCCCAACTATCATTCTCCTCAGTCTAAAGCGTGAAAGCGTAAACCTAAACGTAATCTTAAACCTAAAGCCTACGCATAATGATGGGTGACTGACTGCTGACAGACGATATTTCGGATAACAAGTTGTCGCGCAATGAATTGTTGAGATAAAAATAGAATCAGATGGCATTGGAAGATGTAAGATAAAGAACATTTTATTAGTGAGTTTCAACCCTTGAACAAATTATATGCCGAAATTTAAGGTCTTATACACCTTGTCCTCGGAGTTTTCAAATTTGATTTTGGCATAGCTTGAGTTTACGAACAAGCTTACGTTTTGGCTTGGCCTCGGTTTTGGCGTAGGTGTAACTTTTAGGCTTAGGCTTAAGATAAAGCTTGTGTGGGGAAGCATACCAAAAGTCAACATTGTTAAATATCGATTGCAAAACATGGCTATAATTCATAGGGCCAATGTTACTTTAAGGGGCGTAACAGTAGATTAAGCGTATTCCTAAGCCTAAGCCTAAGCCTAAGCGTTGCAAAAATGTGTTCCTAAGCCTAAGCCTAAGCCTCAGCCTAAGCCTAAGCAAAAAATGTAATCTAGAATCTAAACCTACTCTTTTATGGACCCACCAGAAACGTGGAATCCCCTGAAAGTAACATGGGCCATTCATATTAAGAGTAGACATTGTACTGATGAATATTGTCAACTTTTGCAGTATCCATGAAATATTACTAAACAATATTTTTAGTTTTGCACCGTTCACAATAAATTTTTGAGTGATTAGAATCAAATAATTAATTTGCATTGCAAAATTTTCAGGACGAGAAGGTTGGTAGAAAATCCTTTCATTCCCTCGGCGCTCGGATCCGCCGTTGGTGTAAAGCTTACTTTTCGAAAGACGATTGCATCATGGACTGTCGGAATTGCCGTTTTGCTGTATTTATACATGACGGTATAAAATACTCGCACGAATATCCTATGATATTTTTACGTAATGCCCTTAAACAACATACAAACATTACAAATGTTTCAAGTGAGGCGGCTGTAGTTCACAGTATCAACAGTTAAAGTATCGTGCTAAAATATCTGTTGTAAACGCTGTTAGCAACATATGCTAACTTGAACCTGATCCTAGCTGGTTTATGAATTTATACCCTAAAATCTCTACGAGAGCATTTCAAATTGAAAACTCTCAGCTCCGAGTCAACGGTCCGTTCGTCTTGGTCGGTCCTCAGTCAGAAATACCTCGAAATAAATAGATCCCAACTTGAAGATAACGTATAGAAACAGCATACGGTAACTTCGGCTAACCTCAACCTATGAGCCGAATTCTCATCTGAGCATACCTCCTATCACCAGTTAGCAATAGATTTTCAAACAAGGGAACTGTGACATGTACTGAACTGAATTGTTTATATAGAACCAGGTTGGTTCAAGCGACAAATACCTTGGATTTCGAGCCCCCCATCGTTGAGTGCTTCATAAGTTAGACCCTTGTAAACATAGGAGCGGACCGTTTTTCCGCGGAACTGCAATAGAGTAAGTTTACGCTTTAGACTAATTTTTGTTTTAGGCCTACGCTTTAGGTGGCTTAGGTATACGCCTATTCTTACGCTTACGTTTATGCTTAATCTTAGGAAATTGCTCATACTACTGTTACGGCCCTATTCCATACATTGGCCAAAAGCTACAAGGCTTATTATGATAGTTTGTTGACAAATGCCAAATATATCTGAGAATACGGCATGTCTTAGTTTGAATTTATAACGTGATCTTAATGAATCTATTAGAATATACCTTTCATGATAACTGTCAGTCTTGGAATCATTCCATCCCAGTTTAGCAAGGGTTGGTTCGAGCAAATCATTCATGTATTCCTAAAAACGAATAATAATAATAATAATAATAATAATAATAATAATAATAATAATAATCCGTGACAGCATCCTGTAGCTTGTCGGTACCCAGGATGATCAGCGTCCACCCCTTCCAGATAAAGTTGAACTCTTCCTATAAATGTGTTAAGATCGCTTGCAAATGTTGTAAAATCCTCGCACGTCCGTCGTAAATTTACTTGCATTCCTTGCAAGTTGAGCTAGCTGTCAGATTGACAATATAGGGGATACTAAGATAATCGCAAATTTAATAAATTAATTAAGCATGTATCAGTAACAAAATTGTTTTTAGGCGACTTTTGAAAGCAAAACTAAAGAGCATAAACCAAGCAACTTAAGCAACATTTCACATTTAAAAAAACAGTACAATATTTGGATAAAAATAACGACCCATGTTAGCTATAAAGGCCTGCCTATTTAAGCGTTAAGCCTAAACCTGAGAATTTACCTAAACCTAAACATAACTCAACCTTAAACGTAAGCCAAAATCTAAATCTTAAAGCTTAAACCTGACAGTCGCTAAGTTATCAGGTCTTACTGGCTTCCAATGCGCATGCATTCATAAAATTAACATGATCTATTATGACGAATTACCAAAAATAACTCATACGAACGATCATCGTGAAGCATATTGTTTAACTGATAAAAGTTTTCTAATGCAACAAACCACGGCAAGTATGACGTTTCTTGTTGCAGGTAACGGGTGGCGTTCAACGCTATTCTTGGATCCAGAAGTCCTGCTCTGAAATTCGACAGCATACAAAAACGACTAAAATATTTTGTTCTTAAACATTAAATTGACCAATCACAAGCGATGTTTACAATAAAGGTTAGGTGTCCGTGTCTTTGACAGTTATAAATATATACGGTTTAGGAGTCAGTTTCCTAAATGGCCCTCCTGTCGCGATGCCCCCAAATGGATCCTATAGGTAAAGGAAGCCGGGGGGGCTCAGCCATCCACAGAAAAGTTTCAATCTAGTTTTCAAGCCTTCAGAAATCTTTGCGCGGCACTCATGAAAGGTTGTAATACCTCAATGCGCCTTTAGCTGGCAATTTTGTATCACGCATAGACCCGTAGGCCTACTCTGCGCTTACATTGTCAAATGTGTACAGCATCTATGGTGTATATTCGGCGGCCAGTGATGACGTGTCATTTTTTGGTTCTAATTCACAACTTACTTTGAAAATTCAAAACTATCGTCCAGTATTTGAGCGCGGCTTTCAGGTGGAAATAACTGAAACAAATAACTTTGCATATCCTTTCTGTAGACTATAAATTTGTACTCTTCACATTTATATACCTGTTTGCAAGACACAATCAATACGCGTCGCTTGTTTTTGAATAATCTCTTGTGTTCCTGGTCGATAATTTACAAAGGGTCTTGGCCCCTATTCTCAAATGTGTAGTACCTAACACAAATGGGTGTGGCAGATCTGGTGACTTTTGAATCAGTGAATTCAGAGGCTCAAAATTCGGCACATTTTTTGATCTAATTTGTTCTACACTGGCACCAACTTTGAGTTCAACAACTGCAATAGTTAGTGAGTTTGAAAACCTATTACTAACTGATGATTGTTGCTATACACATTTCAGAATATGGACCCGTATCTCGAGAGCTCAAATACCCTGGCAGCGGCCCTGCTCTTTTTTGTGTAGATTATGAGATGAGAAGGTATGGCAGTTTGCGTTCATGAAACGTCGCATTACTAAGTGATGATAGTTGTAATTACACTAAGCTGAAAGAATACGGCTACCGGTCTCAAGCATATATTACCGTATGATCTCGTCGTAACTGTGACGTCAGTAAATGCCAGTTGTGTTCATCGTAGTTGACCCGGTAGAATCCGTTGTAGTTTACGTTTCCGAGCAACCATTCGTCGGGATTGAGATACAATGGAAGTTGAACTGAAGTTGAACATTTAAATGTTTAGAATTTTTTTAATTTTTTTTTACTCAAGTTCAAATTAATATGAACTGATAGTTTAGAAATGGCAACAGGGATGTGTTCGGGGGAATATCGATATTGGCCTGAGGCAAGCGTTAGAGAATTTTTATAAGCAAAATTTCATTTTGATGCTTTCAAATTTTAAAATATTTTCGCGAGCGCACATAGCGAGCTAGAGGCAGCTTTCGAACCAGAAATAGTTTGATGCAAATTCCACCATATCATGCGTACGTGCCTTTGAGGGGGGACGCATGATATTGTGAAATTTGCATAATTACAAATCTGCCCGTGGTAATTATAAGGGAACGGGAAGGCTGAGAAACTGGAGACCTAGGGACTGAGATGCTCCGACTTTCGAGTGGGACTTTACCCGCGAGTCGCGGGTACACCAGCGGCTACAGGTTTCTACCACGCAGAAAAATTCACTGCTTTTACCCAATCCAAAGTTTTCAGTTTTACGGTTCAAAACATACGCTATTGTCTGGTTTACTTTTGGTTTATTACCTGTTCGTTGTCTCTAAGTTCGGTGTGAAAATATGTTGTTTCTATAAAATTGATTGAAACTATACAACGCAAATCTTCATTAAAGTGCAAATCAACTACGATCTATAAATAATGGTTAAATTTTAGACGCGGGTATTAAAAGGTGGGTCGCGATTTTGAGCATTTTTGCGTAGGTGTACCATCGGGTAAAAAATTCTTATTTGATGCGCGGGTTCGGTAAAAAATCATTGCCCACATTCAGCTCTGTTCGGCTTAGACTTAGGCACAGGATTAGGTACGATTAGGTTTAGTGGGTAGACCGTTATCATTAGCAGTAGACATTAAAGCCTATTGGAACTGCTGGTTGAAAAACGTAAGAATACCAAACCTTCCGCTAAATTAAAGCTTATTTGAAGATTAGACTATGACCGGATCACGTATATCACAGTGTCTTAAAACGCGTTAAAAGGTGCAAGACTACTATCTAAAAGCTTAAACTAACTCGATTTACAATTAAGCTAAACTACCAGTGTTAAACTAACTTTCTAGATTAATTAAGCTAACAAGCAGCTTACTCTTGAACTCATTTGAAATATGACTTATTTTTAGTTTAATCTAAACTTCATGAGTGCTAAACACTGCGAAGATTCTGAACAGTACTTATACCTTAAACCAAAAACGAATTTAGATTATAAACTCGCACTGAAGTTAAAATTAGATTAGTAACTTAAACTTAAAATTCTAGTTTAGTTAGACCGTAAAAAGACATATGAGGTTTACTTAAACTCACATTCAAGTTTAAATAGGTTGTAATATAAATTTAAGTTTTTAGAGCGTGTGAATTTGATACCTGTTTCATTTTGAGTAATCCATTTCATAGCCGCGTTACGCCATATTCCAGTTTTCTGTCCACTGGAAACGTATTTGAACGGTATGATCCATTGTTGTCTAAAATATGGAACCAAAACATTAACGAAACTTTGGCTGAACCCTTTATGACATGTATCTACAATCGAGTACATAAAAACTCACCAATTTCAAACGGATACACAATATGTATTGAACATATTAAGGCATATGGCAAAACATGCATACTTGAGGGATTCACGTACCCTATGCGATAGCTCTTACGTGGCCCAGTGGCTGTTGCGAGATACTTATAATCGGTTGTCCCGGTTTCGATTCTGCGTTGTGGAATGTCATAAGTAACTGTGTCTAATTATAGAAGTACATGCGGTTCATGAAAAAATTTTATTTTAAAATTTTTTAAAACGAAAAATTTAATTTTAAAATTGTTTAAAAAATTTAATTTCAATATTTTTTAAAAGAAAATAATTAATTTAAATTTTTTTTGAAAAGAAAAATTTATTTTCAAATTTTTTAAAAAGAAAAATTTAATTTTAAAAATTTTTCAAACAATAAAGTTGAAAACAACATACTTCGATTGCTTGCGAGCTTCTGGGTCGGTGACAAATTTATTCTGACTCAACGATACAGTTCTCCCAGTGTAGTCTCGTTCAACTTGGACAAAAGGATAACCCGGCTGCTTGATCCAAACGTCCATAACTGTGCCGACCGAATAGCCTTTCATTTGTGATTTGGCGTGCGGGCTTCGTTGAACTGCCTTAAATGTTGATTACGGTTCATGCTTCACAATCAATGAAAACGTCCGTAACCGGCTCAAGCGTCTTAGACGCATCCAAGGAAGGGAGCCGAAAAACTTGACGAGCGGCACTCGAGAATTTCCCATGACTTACAAGCAGGACTAAAACTTTTCTAAATAGCAAAATGCATCCGGGGGAAAAGGCGGCTGGACTGAGCCCCCTTGGCCAGCTTTACCGGTCTGCAAGTTTTCACAGTAGCGCAAGTTTTATATAACGATTTCGAATTAAAATTTTAAATTACGAACTAATTTTGGAACAGAAAGGTTAAGCAATTCCAGTAAAGTTTTGTTCCAAAAATATTTTGCTTTATAGGAGTTATATTAAATATTTATCTGATGTATTTTGCTTAGAAATTTGAAGTCTGGTTCGTTCGTGGCCTAATATATTTTTACTAAAAGTTTTCACTCGCGAACCAGAGACTTTCAGCGAAAAAATATAGCGCTACCGTTGAACTGAAAACAGCTTCAATAAGTTAAGTCGCGTTCACAAAATTTCTTATGGGATCATTTTCTGTGTTTTCCCTATACATTTGGTGAAATTAAAACTTTATTTTGTAGCAGTATATGTATGGTGTCTATACCTTGTCAAACGCTGCCCATAGATCACTCGATACTGCATTGCTGTAAGCATGTGTTTTCAAATATATCTGTAAATTAAGAAAAAAACAGCTTAAACCAAATGCGGATCCAGAAAGTTTCAAAAAGTAGGCCCTCGATTTATTTTTTAAGAATATTTTATGTCAAATTCTTATTCATGCTGTTTGTACAAGTGAATACATAATGGCATGGACGTTTCTGTACAAGAACTTCAAGAAATTGATAGCTCGAGCTCTATGAACCGGCCACAAGCCCACATTGGTTGTCTTAAAATTACGTCAATTTTGCGTTTAATATATTTTTAACAAAAACTATCACCAAACGGACGTTTCTGTACAAGAACTTTAAGAAACTGATAGCTCGAGCTCTATGAGCCAGCCGCAAATCCATCATTGGTTGTCTTAAAATTACGTCAATTTTGCGTTTAATATATTTTTAACAAAAACTATCACCAAACGGACGTTTCTGTACAAGAACTTTAAGAAACTGATAGCTCGAGCTCTATGAGCCAGCCGCAAATCCATCATTGGTTGTCTTAAAATTACGTCAATTTTGCGTTTAATATATTTTTAACAAAAACTATCACCAAACGGACGTTTCTGTACAAGAACTTTAAGAAACTGATAGCTCGAGCTCTATGAGCCAGCCGCAAATCCATCATTGGTTGTCTTAAAATTACGTCAATTTTGCGTTTAATATATTTTTAACAAAAACTATCACCAAACGGACGTTTCTGTACAAGAACTTTAAGAAACTGATAGCTCGAGCTCTATGAGCCAGCCGCAAATCCATCATTGGTTGTCTTAAAATTACGTCAATTTTGCGTTTAATATATTTTTAACAAAAACTATCACCAAACGGACGTTTCTGTACAAGAACTTTAAGAAACTGATAGCTCGAGCTCTATGAGCCAGCCGCAAATCCATCATTGGTTGTCTTAAAATTACGTCAATTTTGCGTTTAATATATTTTTAACAAAAACTATCACCAAACGGACGTTTCTGTACAAGAACTTTAAGAAACTGATAGCTCGAGCTCTATGAGCCAGCCGCAAATCCATCATTGGTTGTCTTAAAATTACGTCAATTTTGCGTTTAATATATTTTTAACAAAAACTATCACCAAACGGACGTTTCTGTACAAGAACTTTAAGAAATTGATAGCTCGAGCTCTATGAGCCAGCCGCAAATCCATCATTGGTTGTCTTAAAATTACGTCAATTTTGCGTTTAATATATTTTTAACAAAAACTATCACCAAACGGACGTTTCTGTACAAGAACTTTAAGAAACTGATAGCTCGAGCTCTATGAGCCAGCCGCAAATCCATCATTGGTTGTCTTAAAATGAAGGCAATTTTGCGTTTAATATATTTTTAACAAAAACTATCACCAAACGGACGTTTCTGTACAAGAACTTTAAGAAACTGATAGCTCGAGCTCTATGAGCCAGCCGCAAATCCATCATTGGTTGTCTTAAAATGAAGGCAATTTTGCGTTTAATATATTTTTAACAACAACTATCACCAAACGGACGATTCTGTACAAGAACTTCAAGAAATTGATAGCTCGAGCTCTATGAACCGGCCTAATGCACACATTGGTTGTCTTAAAATTACGTCAATTTTGCGTTTAATATATTTTTAACAAAAACTATCACCAAACGGACGTTTCTGTACAAGACTTCAAGAAATGATAGCTCGAGCTCTATGAACCGGCCACAAGCCCACATTGGTTGTCTTAAAATTACGTCAATTTTGCGTTTAATATATTTTTAACAAAAACTATCACCAAACGGACGTTTCTGTACAATAACTTCAAGAAATGATAGCTCGAGCTCTATGAACCGGCCACAAGCCCACATTGGTTGTCTTAAAATTACGTCAATTTTGCGTTTAATATATTTTTAACAAAAACTATCACCAAACGGACGTTTCTGTACAAGAACTTTAAGAAACTGATAGCTCGAGCTCTATGAGCCAGCCGCAAATCCATCATTGGTTGTCTTAAAATTACGTCAATTTTGCGTTTAATATATTTTTAACAAAAACTATCACCAAACGGACGTTTCTGTACAAGAACTTTAAGAAACTGATAGCTCGAGCTCTATGAGCCAGCCGCAAATCCATCATTGGTTGTCTTAAAATGAAGGCAATTTTGCGTTTAATATATTTTTAACAAAAACTATCACCAAACGGACGTTTCTGTACAAGAACTTCAAGAAATTGATAGCTCGAGCTCTATGAACCGGCCACAAGCCCACATTGGTTGTCTTAAAATTACGTCAATTTTGCGTTTAATATATTTTTAACAAAAACTATCACCAAACGGACGTTTCTGTACAAGAACTTCAAGAAATTGATAGCTCGAGCTCTATGAGCCAGCCGCAAATCCATCATTGGTTGTCTTAAAATTACGTCAATTTTGCGTTTAATATATTTTTAACAAAAACTATCACCAAACGGACGTTTCTGTACAAGAACTTTAAGAAACTGATAGCTCGAGCTCTATGAGCCAGCCGCAAATCCATCATTGGTTGTCTTAAAATGAAGGCAATTTTGCGTTTAATATATTTTTAACAAAAACTATCACCAAACGGACGTTTCTGTACAAGAACTTTAAGAAACTGATAGCTCGAGCTCTATGAGCCAGCCGCAAATCCATCATTGGTTGTCTTAAAATGAAGGCAATTTTGCGTTTAATATATTTTTAACAAAAACTATCACCAAACGGACGTTTCTGTACAAGAACTTCAAGAAATTGATAGCTCGAGCTCTATGAACCGGCCACAAGCCCACATTGGTTGTCTTAAAATTACGTCAATTTTGCGTTTAATATATTTTTAACAAAAACTATCACCAAACGGACGTTTCTGTACAAGAACTTCAAGAAATTGATAGCTCGAGCTCTATGAACCGGCCACAAGCCCACATTGGTTGTCTTAAAATTACGTCAATTTTGCGTTTAATATATTTTTAACAAAAACTATCACCAAACGGACGTTTCTGTACAAGAACTTCAAGAAATTGATAGCTCGAGCTCTATGAACCGGCCACAAGCCCACATTGGTTGTCTTAAAATTACGTCAATTTTGCGCTTAATATATTTTTAACAAAAACTGTCACCAAACGGACGTTTCTGTACAAGAACTTTAAGAAACTGATAGCTCGAGCTCTATGAGCCAGCCGCAAATCCATCATTGGTTGTCTTAAAATTACGTCAATTTTGCGTTTAATATATTTTTAACAAAAACTATCACCAAACGGACGTTTCTGTACAAGAACTTTAAGAAACTGATAGCTCGAGCTCTATGAGCCAGCCGCAAATCCATCATTGGTTGTCTTAAAATGAAGGCAATTTTGCGTTTAATATATTTTTAACAAAAACTATCACCAAACGGACGTTTCTGTACAAGAACTTTAAGAAATTGATAGCTCGAGCTCTATGAACCGGCCACAAGCCCACATTGGTTGTCTTAAAATTACGTCAATTTTGCGTTTAATATATTTTTAACAAAAACTATCACCAAACGGACGTTTCTGTACAAGAACTTCAAGAAATTGATAGCTCGAGCTCTATGAACCGGCCACAAGCCCACATTGGTTGTCTTAAAATTACGTCAATTTTGCGTTTAATATATTTTTAACAAAAACTATCACCAAACGGACGTTTCTGTACAAGAACTTCAAGAAATTGATAGCTCGAGCTCTATGAACCGGCCACAAGCCCACATTGGTTGTCTTAAAATTACGTCAATTTTGCGTTTAATATATTTTTAACAAAAACTATCACCAAACGAACGTTTCTGTACAAGAACTTCAAGAAATTGATAGCTCGAGCTCTATGAACCGGCCACAAGCCCACATTGGTTGTCTTAAAATTACGTCAATTTTGCGTTTAATATATTTTTAACAAAAACTATCACCAAACGGACGTTTCTGTACAAGAACTTTAAGAAACTGATAGCTCGAGCTCTATGAGCCAGCCGCAAATCCATCATTGGTTGTCTTAAAATGAAGGCAATTTTGCGTTTAATATATTTTTAACAAAAACTATCACCAAACGGACGTTTCTGTACAAGAACTTCAAGAAATTGATAGCTCGAGCTCTATGAACCGGCCACAAGCCCACATTGGTTGTCTTAAAATTACGTCAATTTTGCGTTTAATATATTTTTAACAAAAACTATCACCAAACGGACGTTTCTGTACAAGAACTTCAAGAAATTGATAGCTCGAGCTCTATGAACCGGCCACAAGCCCACATTGGTTGTCTTAAAATTACGTCAATTTTGCGTTTAATATATTTTTAACAAAAACTATCACCAAACGGACGTTTCTGTACAAGAACTTTAAGAAACTGATAGCTCGAGCTCTATGAGCCAGCCGCAAATCCATCATTGGTTGTCTTAAAATTAAGACAATTTTGCGTTAAATACATTTCTAACAAAATATAGCACCAAATTTCAAATCCGCTGCTAATCCAAAAATGCTAAACCTGTAATCCACGCCTGAACGTTTCTTCTCCCAAGAAGTCGCGAGTCATTCGAAGTAGAGCAGATCCCTAAAATTTAAACTTTGAACAGACAGGGGCTGAATTTTTGCGGTCGTACTTAAGTATTGAGTTTGGTTTAAATTTATTACTTTAGGAAGGTACTTCTTAGAGAATACAGTATAGGGCAAGTCCGCAATACTTTGATGGGTCCATGCATTCTTAAGTATACAGAGTCTAACCAGTTGCATACGCATGTCGTCCACTCTTGCTCAAAAGCAAATCACAATATATATAAATGAATAAATTGATATTGTCTATATGGTCTGTGTATAGAATAGATTCTGAAACCAAAATATCGATCAAAGTCTAATGCATAGTTTCAGCTTAATCCTAAACCTAAGCTTAAATCTAAGCCAAAGCTTACGCGAAAACCCACGCGGTACGAGGTCGTTTGCAGGTTTGTTCTAAAAATAGCAGCATTAAAATATGGCCGATGCTAATTATAGTCACGGGTGTCCTCACGGGATGCATATGGGCGCCGTGCCCAAATTTGGCTGGTGCCCTCCAATTTGACTCGGTCTAAAAGTCAACAGTCTTAAATTGTAGGGGTTCACAAAATTATTCGGTGCCCCCAAACATAATTTTCTGCGGACGCCTTTGATTATGGTGCGTGTCAACTAAGTAAGACATACAGACTTCGACACTGAAATATTTACGCCGATTTACGCTCAGATTTCGGCTTATGGGTCGGCTTAGTGGACAGACACGGCCAATGTAAAGAACAGAGGCGGAACAGTATTATAAGTGTATTCCTAAGCCTAAGCCTATGCCTACGCCTAAGCCTAAGCTTAACAATGAGCATATTCCTAAACCTTAGCTTAAACCTAAGCCTAAACCAAGCAGAAAAATTAGTCTAAAGCTTAACCTTACTCTATTGTAGTTTCACAGAAAAACGTTCCGCCACTAATCTTTACATGGGCCACTGACATTGAGCAGCCAGAGCGGTTACCTTTTGATATGTAATAACATCAAATAATTGCAAAATTTCTTCAGGATCATACGCTTCAGTTACTACGGCATGCGTTGAATTTAACGAATCCCATTTGAGTGGCTGAATGATATTTTCAGCGATATATGCATCTTCCTGTAAATTTCAAAATATAGGACAATTTAGGTGTAATTCAAACGAGGCAAAGGTAGCGGGGCCCTAGAAAAATTTTGCCAGCCCCCAAAGAAATCTTTTAGCACCGTTCGCTACGTTCCAAAATAACAGCTACCTATACGGTTCGGGCCCCAGATGGGTATTGAAAAAAACTGTTCGGTACCATGTCTTTCATATCTTCGACAACTCCAACTGAAACAAACGCCATAAAATGAGCAAATCCTTCATTGAGCCACAAATCTGTCCACCATTTCATTGTTACATAGTTGCCGAACCACTGAAAATTAGCAAAAATATCACTTAATGACTGTGTTTTTGGGCGAACCGTTTTTACGTGGTACTACTACAGAGTAAGCTTGAGCTTTAGACTAACTTGTTGCGTATGCTTGGCGTAGTATTACACTTAGGTGTAAATCCATTCTTATGCTTAGGTTTAGGATTAGGCTGCGGTTTGGACTTAGGAATATGCTTACGCTACTGTTGTAGCCCTGATTTTTACATCGGCCATTTTACTCTAACAACGAAAATAAATATATCACCCCATCACTAGAGCCGCGACTTGTGTATTTTGGGCGTCCTTGGCTACAAAATGTGTTCCTTTATCTATCGAAGGGGCAGTAGTTTGTCAAAAACAAGAAACACATAGGCAAAATATATAATGGCGGAAGAAAACGTGCGAGCGAAAAGTCGAAACGTGATACCGCAATGCTGAACCTGAACCGCTACGAAGCCTCAAAGTTTTATCAACTCGGATCGTGGATCGGCTTTGCGGCTCATGTTACTTTTAGGACCGTCCCGGTTTCTGGTGGGTCTGTAAAAAAGTAGGATTACAGTCTAGACTACATTTTTATGCTTAGACTTAGGCTTAGGCTTAGGTTTAGGCTCAGGAATACGAATACGCTTAATCTACTGTTACGGCCCTAAAAGTAACAATCGCCGGCTTTGCCGTGTGTTCCAAGGTAGCCATCCCATAAGGAAAGAGCAGTGCTGTACGCGCTGATTGACCGAAAAATGCCACTAATGTCTAGCACACGCGTCAGGGATTCTTATTGTTAGACAGAAAAGTGATTTGTTGGTTGTTGAAATTATATATTTTTCAAAACAATTCCGAAAGGTAACGCCCCCCCCCGCGTTTAGCCACTTCTGGCATCGGCGCCACAGGCAACAGTGGTACTTACCTGATGAGCAACTTCATGAGCAACAATAGTAGCAACACCTTTCTTGCGTTCGAGCGTATCTTTGTTCGGATCATAGAGCATTGCAGTTTCTCGATACGTCACCAAACCCCAATTTTCCATTGCGCCATGACTGAAATCAGGCACTGCGATAAAATCTGAAATTAAAATTTTATTAGAGCTGAATGTATCCGAACGCACACTAGCGTTCATCTAAAGGCACCAAGGTTCAACCCATCAAGAATAACTTTACCCCCTATACAAAAGTTTCAACTTTAATACCAAAATCCGCTGCTCAAAATTTTTGTTATGTTCTCGTAGAATACTAAGTTGTCTACAAGCCTGAATATAATCACAAAGAAAGATCAACACGAAAATATGAGTTGGTTTAATTAGAGTTTTCTATGCTTCACTCAGTTCAATCTGTAATTTACATGAAAATAGCTGTTAACAGTAGCAGCAGACATACACGAAATATAGCACTGAAACGCACCGCCTGGGATGTACACCTTATATTTATTGAGTTTAGCAACATTGGCCATTCCTTGCAGTAAGTATTAACACTAATTATTCGAAGAAATGATTGAAATCAACCAAAAACGTACCGCATTTTTTCAACGAGTAAGGAATTCCAAAATACTCTGAGAAGTAATCGAACGTTTTGACGCCCATTTCTAACGCGTAGTCTACTTGATGAATGGCGTTCGGCCGTGAATGTGCGCGCAACTGCAACAACACTAACAGAACTGAATCAAGGCAAGTATGACTCAATTTGGCCTAATTTGATTTTATATAACAATTGCGAATTTCTCATGAATTAATTGCAGCTGCAAGTTCTTCGAACGAATTTTTTTTAAAACTTGAAGCTTTCAGCTGCAAGAAACAGTCACGCGTAAAGAAGGCTCTACTCGAAATTTCTTGACTTGAAAGCGTTTTCATAATGATACAATTTTATTTAATGCTTAAAAATGAAAATCAAGCCACGGCACAATCGCCATAGACTACGAGAAACCAAACAGGCTTGATACGTGACTTAATTCAAGCTTTTAGAATAAATTCAAATAGTCTGAATTAATTCAGAAGTGCTCAACATATCTGCTGATTCGCCACTCGAAACACAGGTGCAAGAAATGAAAGCGACTTGCAACTGCGTTTACACGTGCGAATTATATTTAATAGCACGAATTCCAGTGATTAATTTACAGCTGCAAGAATTTCAAAGCTGTTATGCGACCAAACTTGTACATGCAAATTGCATGGGCAAGTTTTTGCGGCAAAAACTTATACGTGTGAATAGGGCTTAACAAGTTAATCAACGTTAACATTGCTTGGTGCGTACCGTATGTTAAGCTCGAAGTTACACTAAGTAAAAACATTAAAACACACAAAAACCAAAAAAAATAATGTTTAAGTGTGACTGAAATTTTAAGCACAAATGAATAAATAATTAAATAAATGAATAAATAAACATGAGTTACCACAATTCCTGATCCGGTGACACGTTCGTGGAAATGAAAATCGGAAATAACGTACGCGACTAAGTAGGATGACATCCGTACACTTGTTGCATAATAGTCCGCTACCCATTCGCTATCTCTGAAAAAGAGATTTTAAAAAATTAGGCAAATAAATAATGTTTTCTTAAATTAAGAAAATTACAACAATTGGTAAGCACTGGACAGTTTCAAGTTCAACCTTATTTCTAACACAGTTCAATTTTTGATTTTAGCAGTAAATCATTCCATAATTTTTAAATTCTGATAAAAAGAGACTACAATTAATACATAGTCTCAATATTATATATAACGCAAAATTGACGTTGCATCTGGAAGCAAAAATACACCGGCCGCAGTGTAGAGCAGAGATGTGACAAAATGTTCCCGGCTCAAAGAACAATTTATAGCAATTTTGTGGACATATTTCTGCATCTAAAGGTAGACAAATTTGTAGAAAGTCTGGAAAAAGTGACGGCGAGAACTCCCAGAGTCTGTGGCAAAAGTCTACCGGAACCGGAAGAAAGACCGGATGCACCAATTGTGGTTACGTACATATTTCGAGACGTCATACGTTCCATGTTCGACAAACTACGAAACTGTTTGCGTCTAATTATGGTTATTGTATAATTAGCTTTATATCGCGGTTCGTCAAAACACGGAAATGCCATGCGAGCGTCGGCTACTTCGAATTGAGTGACAGCCAAAAACCTAGAAAGATATCCAAACTTATATACGGTTTTTATTCGCAAATACAAATTTTTGCAATTGCAATTTGAAAATAAAACTAGCATTTGCAATTTACAACTGCAACTACTGTAGTGACCCGAATAAAAGGGGAGGGGTGACTGATATTTATTTTGCAACTTTAAAGGGTACCCTCAACCTTGTTTTTATAATCTTTTTGGGCTGAACTGACTTGCTCTGAACCGAATCATTTTTGTTGATTGTCATGTCCGTTACTCTTTTCTCTGGATTTAATCAACTTTATACGGGTAGACTTAGTATCTGTCACGTATTTGAGTCGTCCTGTCTATTCTTCTGCTTTGGTCTCTGCTACGGACTGTAATTAGCAGCTATGTGCTCTATTCAGTGTCGAACTCTAATTAGTGATACAGACTCCTATTGATTTGGGTATCAAAATTGGGACACTCCTCCTATTACCCCCATTTATACGAGTCACTACAGTATTTGCAGATACTGAGATTTTAGTTTGAATTTTGACTAAAAAGTTTTACAATAAAGTCGCAACTGCTGCAATTATACTACATAAACAAATCAAAGTTGATTTAACAATTTTACAAAATCCGATATGTCTTGCGTGAACTGAAGTCACCCACAGCCTACATGTGGCGTAACGAGTGATTTTATTGCGGGCCTATAACTCAACGACTCCATCACACAAACAATCGTCTTGAAATTTTAAGACAATTACTGTCTTAAATTTTCAAGACTAAAATGTCTGAAATTTAAGACATTAATGATCCATATTTGTTAGAAACAAAAAAGTATGAAATTCAACACATTTATGTCTGGAGTCAATATTAACGCATCAATTGTCTTCAATTTCGCACAATATGTCTTGAATATTAGACAATTTGTTCTGTGTAAATAAAAAAAGAACTTTTACGGGCGTAGTGATTCAAGAGCTTGTTCTAATGTCACTAAAAATGTGTCTCGTCTTTTAAATATATCTCAGTGTTTATCCCTTTTCGTTGCTGTATATATACGGCCCCGTAGCCTACACTCTTCTACACTTAGAACTATTGATGCGATTCACTACTCACCTAAACAATTTAGAATTATTCATTACCAAAAATTAGCATTTTTCTTACCGCGTTTTGAATTCAAGTGGTAACTCATACGAGCTCAAATAAAAGCCACGACCGCCTTTTCCAATCGGACCTTTAAAATTGTATAGATCAACCTGATACCAGTACCCTGATTGAAACGGAGTAACTCCGTTATCTGTATTACTCTCTTCATCAAGAGTAACATTAATAATAATCCTGTCAACAGGCGCTTGTTCAACACTCGTCACCAAAATACGTGCGCGTGCGCTCACATTGACGCAATTAATTGTTATTTGTTGCGGCAAAATTGGCAACAGCGTTCTTGCGTGCAGATGCAGTTGTGAAGTATTAGCAATACATCGTATCAGAATGCTAACGTTTCCTATAAACGTTAAATTTGTTGCATTATTTAAGGCTAAAAATGGTTGAATAGTAAGCCAGTATTGTTCCGGAAGAAAACTTGACGGCAGGATATAGTCAGTGCTTGATTTCTGTTCGGTTCGTTTTGTCGTGTCCACCTGGTTTTTGGAGATCGGATGTTTTTCTGGTTTCAAGTACCTGTGCTGCTCCGAGTCAGAGCACGGGCAAGATTGTTGAGTTGAGTTGACGGCAACGAGTTCACACGCCCCTTGAGTCCCTTGTCGTTCGACGAGAAAGAATGCAACAACTCCTATCAGAGTACATGCGAGCAGAATTACCAATCCAGCAAGTACTCCAAGTATAACAACGGAACGTTTTGATTCGGTTTTATCTCTATATTTGTTATTACTGTTATTATTATTATTGTTGTTGTTGTTATTGTTATACGAGTCAACATTATACATTAGTTCAGGAATTTGTAGGCAATGTTGAATATAGGCTAATCAATGGAAAGGCAGTAAAAAGCGCTGATGTGAGCTCTTTGTATCTGGATGTCATTTGTATAACGATTTCCTGAAACGAAATTTTAATAATTCAAACAGCTCTGATGATGTCATGATTATATTCTCAACGAATTCCCGACAATTCGACGTCCCACAACGTGTCGCCCAACAGTATTCTAAAGCCAATGAATAAATTTAAGCATATCCTAAGCCTAAGCATAATCATAAAAGCACAGTGGTAGTCGACAAAATGTCGAGTAGACGAAATTTCGAATTACAAGTAGTCGAACAACGAATTGTCGTGATTCCATTATCAACTGTGTGTAGCACCTCATCTCTAAGGTTGGCGATATCAGTTGTTACTGCTTCAACAACAGTGAAATATTGAACATTGCAAAAGTCGACGTTAAACTAAAGTATATGGAAACAAACGTTGATTCAGTTCAACTATTAATAAAACCTTCTGTCTGGTGAGGAAATATTTGCTACTGCTCATATTGTTAGTATATGCTGTATAATGATGCTAACCATTTCAATTGCTGATTTGTTTTTTGGCACCATTCAAGCTTAAGAGTTACAGCTTTGGTTGGCCACGTTCGGGTAGCTATCCTCTAATCCTCTAAACAACTTAAACTTAAGCTATAGCTTAACTAAACTTGAATATTAGTTAAAGTAAAACTCAAATATCTGGAGTTACTAAACTAGAATTTCAAGTTTAAACTAATTTATTTTTAAGTTTAAGTTAAGCTAATTTATTTTTAAGTTAAATGCGAATTTAAGCTTAGCTGATTTTTGGTTTAAGGTGTGAATGCTGCTCTGAAACTATGTCGTTTTTAGCATTCATTAAGTTTAGATTAAATTTAAAATATGGCATATTTGAAATGAATTTAAGGGCAACCTACTAGTTGGTTTGGTTAATCTAGAAAGTTAGTTTAACACTGGAAAATTAGCATAAGCTTAAATCGAGTTAGTCTATAGTGTTTAAAGAGTGCGAATAGCTGTAATTGTCTCATAAGCGGTTGCTAGCTTTAGCTTACAACTTTGAGCATGCGAGCAAAATTGTACCGTTTTAACATTGCAGAGGTTATATTTTGGACTTGCGGTACAGGTAATATTTTTAAAAAGGTCACTGATATCACCAAAGTGAACGGTGTTTTTACGACATTTGGCAGGTAATCCAATCCCTCCAAAAATGATCTGAGACTGGTGCAGGTGAGGGTTCAAATTTCAAGCGATAGCGTAAACCGCTTACGTCAAAGTGACCTGTGAAACTTCGAAGGGTAAAAATATCAAAATAGTCATTGCATGAGATAGAACCAGAAAATTTTGCAACAATTCGTCAAAATGCCATTTTTAGGCCAGCCAACGCTGCTACACCTTTATGCAACCCTTGGTCAAAAAATCAAAGAATATTAATAGATGGTGATTGTTGTGGCCAGGATTTGAGAAAAAATGAGCTTACGTTCTATAGAAAGTTGATAGAGGAGAGTTGTTGTGTCACAAACTGAAAAGCATCTAAAAACTAAAATTGGCGTGAATTCCCATCCCGCCATGTGGTTCAAAATTTTTATCATACATATTCTGGAATAGACAATGTTATGCAAAGGTATATTTATTGACTAGGTTGTTCTACATCCCGGTAAATGTGCAGGGTTAACTGCGTTCATTACCTACCGTTACGTAGGTTCTCTTTTACATGCATTATTTGCTTATAAATGCATGTTAAAGAGTTCCCGAATTTCCAGCATTCTCTAGGGCTTGCGTAAAATAGTTGTGTAGAGTAAGCTGAAGATCCGGGCGGTAACTGCGTTCTGGAAGCTACCCCTTACATAGACCTAACAATGGTTACTTGAGTGCGATTCCAGACCAGCTACGGAATTTTTTCTTCAAACTTTGAAAAATTAAAATTCATCACTGTTTTGACCGTTTCTCTACAACTGTGCTACTCAAGCTGCTCATTAAAAAATAAAAACAAAAATCTCAAAACCGTTCGCGTGTCGCGCTAAGCGAGAGTATGCAAACTAAACAAATGGGCTTATTTTTTTGTTTAGTAGTCAATCTCTTATGTTTTAACCAATCGGATCCTCACTTTTTAACACGAGGTTAGTTCAAAGGTCTGACTGAAGTTCAGGTTCCTACCTAGAGTGGCACACAGAGAGCACTGTTCCCATGCACTCTTTTTAGCCCATACCCCCAAGCAACGTGACCTGGTCACGTGTCCGTTTTTCAATATATCCGAGGGTATACAAAATAACCAAATATTTCACTAACACTTGAGCCGCATACCGAAAAATACAGAATTAGCAGATCAAAATTAAAATTCTTCAAGAATCCTTATTTGTACAAGAAACTCATTCAGATCCTAATCCAGTGTGAACTCAGTTCTGTACGTTGAAATTTGGTAATTTTGTTTCCTGGGGGTGTACACAAGACAACGACTAAAATATTAGTACCGTTCAAATAATGTCTCAATCTCACAAAAAGGGTCTTTTCCGTTGTCTCCCCCAGCAAACGTTTGCCCAAAAATCGTTGGATTTTAAAAATTTTCGCATATTTGAGCTTATCAGGCCCTTCCCTGATCATTTCATGCCTAAATATGATTTTTTGAAAAATTCCTTTTTTAACGCCCAATGCCCCAAGTTCCCCGGTCCCAAATTTTTTTGTCAAAAACTTTGACAAATTATAAAATATTCGAAGAAGCTTGAGGACCTGAGTCGAAAGATGCTAAATTTTTAGCAATCAGACAATTGGTTAACAAATTATCGTCAAACGTTTTGGTTCGACGCAAAATCAGTTATTTTACCATAAAATTCGTTAACCAAACGGCTGATTGCGAAAAATTTAACACCATTGGACTCAGCTCTGCAAGCTGCATCGAATGGTACGTGATTTGTTCAATTTTTTGACCAAAATTTTTTTAGGTCCCTAGGGGAAATTTTGGGGCCTTAAAAATCGAATTTTTCCAAAATTTAAATTTAGGCGTGGAATGATTAGAGGAGGTCAAGAAAAGATTAAAAGTTGCAAAAATTTTTAAAATTGATTCATTGTCGGGCAAACGCGGGCGTGGGGGGATAACGGAAAAGACCCAAAACACTTTGCTTTGTTCTTGCAGTGTCTGTTTGCTGCCCGTATCCATACGTCTCCTGCTTGTCAAACGGTGACAATACACCGAGACGTAAAGCTTTGATAGCAGGGGCGTAGCCAGGATTTGATTTCGTGGAGGAAGATAAAGTTTGGCAAAGGTTTTTTGGAATCGAGTGTAGCGAGCCAGACGATTTTTTGACCTCTGTAAGTTATTCTACAGCCGTTAAAAATTGCAATGCATTTTTTCTAAATCTTTCTACTATTAATTTCGGTTGAATATATGTTGGTCCGTGTTTGAGAGTGTGTCGTCATAAATTATTGGCTTAAATAAGCCCAAATTATACACTTGTTTTAAAATGTTTAAGCTCCAATATTCAGAGACGAAACAAGCTGATGTGTGTATATCACACAAACAAAAAACACATAAAACGAAAATGGAATATATATATTTGAAACAATTGAGTTTATATAAAGACGCAAAAAACAATCATTGCAGATGGAAAACGCGACGCCCCAGCAGCAATAGGCCAACAGGGGATTCCGATGGAGTGGGGAGTGGACGTCCTAAACAACGGAAGAGTTGCGGATCCAGAAATTTCTAAAAAAAGAAGCGGCCTGATGTAATAGTGGGAAAAGAAGTCAAACGCCATTTTAGTGCTAAGTTTAATACAAAATTTTGGCTTTGAGTCCTGATGGAGGCCGTTGTTAACATGCCCGTTTTGCATCCGAATTTACAGCGGATGTATTTTACTAGACGGTCCTATGGTGTTGCCGGAAATTTAACACAGGCCCGGAGCAAACTCCACAAGTTGGTGGATAGGGCAACCATATTTAGGATAGGGCAGGGAGGCTGAAGTTTTTCACACGGGCCATAATTGTTATACATGGTACCCACGTATTTAACAATTGCACTGCGGTATCAAGCAAGTATACAAGTAAAGATATAAAGGGAATGTATATCTCCTCCCGAAATTTCGGGACCGACAAAACCAGATCCATTTTAACAGACTTAAGAATATTTTTGCTGTATCGCAAAGATCAAAGGACTGCCTTTACCCATCGGAACTGAAATCATGGTTGCTCGTGCGTGCGCTATGAAAAGAAATATTTTTCTATTCAATAACAGTAGGAAACTGGTATATTCGATTTTTTTCCGACGAATTAATACGGCGCCCACATACATTTAATAGTTCGAGATTGTCTAATTTTTCTACAGACCAAAAAAACCGAAGCTTATTCGCACATTCTTGAGCCGAAAATGTGCGAATTAATGCAACTTCCACAATATCACGCGTACACCAGGTGACTTTTGAGGGGCAGTGTGATGAACGCTGGATTCAGTACATTGCAGTTTTTGATATCAGTGTCCAACACACTGAGGCAGAGGTGGATCCAGGTATTGCTAGCGAGGTTCGCAGTCGCAAATGTTATCAAACGCAATTTTTACTGTATGCTATTTAAAGTTCATTCCAAGGGTTAATAATTTTTACATATTAATGTGCCTACTGTAGTGACCCGAGTCCCAATCAATAGGATTCCATATCTTTAGTAAGTGTCCGTAACCGCATAGAGTCCCTAAATCCTAACAAGAGTCCATAAATGTCAATTATTCCTAACTACAGCGCATAAATGACTCCAGGACCAAATAAAGTTCAGTTCGAAACTTTAATGCAAATGCATACTTTTGAAAATGCAATCAAAAATACCTTAAATTATCGTTTAAACTTTTGATACAAGACAAAAATGTTTAATTCAACGGATAGTTGCAGTATCGGATATATATCACTAACGAAGGGCAGCCGATGGCAGGTTAAAATAATTAACAGTCCGTAACCAAACACAGTTTCTCTTTGGATGAGGCAAAATAAATATCAGTCCTGCCGTCTTTATTTGGGTCACTACAGTACTGAACATATAAAGAAATTTGAGAAAAGTAACAGATTTGCGCGCCGACGAACGCTGCTATGCGTTACTAACAAAAATATATCCAAAATCTATTTCGCGGCGTCTGGTGGCGGGCTGGGACTAAAGCACAACGCCAATTTTCTGACTGATGTCGACTCTGTAAAAGATCGGTGCCAATTTAGCTGCGAGCAGCGCTAACATTTAGTCCCTTGCACCAATTAGTCCTACGTAAGTTTTACTAGCTTCGCTTGTATGAGTATGTAAAATCTATGTATTCTCCTGTTTAATTTTTTTCGCTCATCTCAAGTATGATAATAAGCTGCTATCTGTAGCAGTGCAATCAGTGGCGGATCCAGGATCTCAAAATGGGGGGTGCAAAATTTCACAGGTAATAAACTTATTTTTGACCCACACACAAACCACGAATTATTGTCGCAAAATTGCTATATAATTTTTATCGAGATGCTGTTGGGGGGCCCACGGCCGGGACGGCCCCCCATGGATCCGCCATTGCGTGCAATTATGATGGGTTTGGTAGACGTTGTACACCAAAACTAAAATCATACAGCGACAAAACTTCAATACCAGTTGTGGAGATTGCGTAGACTGGTTAATACCTCAATGAATGACGTAAAAAATAAATATATAAATGACGGCCAATGTTACTTTAAGGGGCGTAATAGTAGATTAAGCGTATTCCTAAGCATAAGTCTAAGCCTAAGCGTTGCAAAAATGAGTTCATAAGCCTAAGCCTAAGCCTAAGGAAAAAATGTAGTCTAGAATCTAAACTCTATTCTTTTATGGACCCACCAGAAACCTGGACGCCCGTTAAAGTAACATGGGTCTAAATGACAGTAACTATCAAAGATAAACGTTAGATGGACAACACACTTTTGCAGTAAAAAGCCAAAATGCGGCCTCAAACCCTACAGATATTAAGGTATAAAGTTATGTGCATATTTGGCATTTGTGTATTAATGCCGGCAGTGAACGGACAGTACAAAATTATCGAAAATGGAAACGGATAGTGATCGAAATAACGAAAACAGATAACCCGGTTACACCCTGGTATATAGATATTGAAAATCATTAACTAGTGATTGATGCAATACATATTTGGCAACTTGAGCCCTAAATAAGGATTTGTTGCCGAAAAATAAAACGCTCAATGCTGAAAAGTCGAAAATTATACTATAAAGTTGCACCAGTGGTCAAACCTACGACGTACAGATCACCGATTCGCCGGTGAAATCCTACTTACATAGAATGGACTCTATATGAGCAACTGAGTTCAAAGAGGTCACGGTACACGCGTCGTCAAATCCAACAGGCTACGGTTCGAATCCTAGATTGAAATTGTACAGAAAGGGTTAAAGAATATGCAATATCCATAATAGGTATATATTGTAAGCTGAAATGTATTAATTGTACTTTGAACAGTACAGAAATCATTCATGTTTCTTGAGGAAGCGAGTTCGGGCCCCTGGAGCCCTGTACGGATCCGCGCCGCCACTTGTATTATTACAAGTTATACTCACAATCAGTGGATAAAGGGGTAAAACACATATTCCATAATTTGTATTAAGAAAATTAACACCGTACAACAAGTAATTTTGATAATATAACAAATCCGGTATTGGAAGCCGACTAGAATATTAGTTCTCATAATAGAATTGACAAACCAATAACACTGGTTCAATAAAGAATACTATGATTCCCAACCAGAAATAAATACGGACTGGGTCTGCTTCGAGAGGTCGCTTTTTTGCTCAGCCGTCCTGAAACACGGCAGTCCGTATTGAAAAAGATTCGATTGAAAGAAAATTGATAAAAAATTAAAAAAGTTAAAAAGATAGTTCGATCCTTCTTGCGTTTTTCCTCCCTCGAACTATCTTTTTAACTTTTTGAATTTTTTATCAATTTTCTTTCAATCGAATCTTTACACGTATAGCTCTGATACCACTACTATGCCCCACCGTTTAAACTGCGTTTTATGCATCAATATGTAATAAGCTTTTTTTTCGCAGAAAACCTAAAAGACAAATAAATACCACGAAAATGAAAACCCAAAGTTTAGCGAATAAGGCTCAAACAACTAAACATTTTTTCTGTTTTTTTGCCAGAACCTACATCCGTTTGTTATATCTCACCACTATACAGCTTCTTGGCCCACTCCCTTAAAGTAGTGTTGTGAACCGGCCCGGAAACGATAGGCCGGCCAGTAATTGCTTATCACAGAAAAAGCTAAAAAACATTGTGTCGTCATTAATTTAATATTTTTAATCATATACAGATTTCTATTTTAAAACGTTTAGCTTAAATCTGAAAATGTTGCCTACTGTTATCATTATGGTCAATGTTAAGATTGAATTATTGGTAACTAATTTGGTTGCAGTTGTATTCTAGACAGCACATGGTGAGATATAGCGTTTCAGTTGATCTGGGTTCCATGGCCTTTTTAAAAAAATATAGTGAATTCTTTCACCGGAGTACAAATAAATAAATATCTTTCGCAATAATAAAGGGAATAATAATGTAAATTAGATTAAATCATCTCAATATTTCTCACCGATGAGGATTTTGAAATGTTAAAG
Organism: Enoplolaimus lenunculus; assembly: GCA_030248215.1. Classification (NCBI taxonomy): domain Eukaryota; kingdom Metazoa; phylum Nematoda; class Enoplea; order Enoplida; family Thoracostomopsidae; genus Enoplolaimus; species Enoplolaimus lenunculus. Next base: position 41,270 of record JASANG010003372.1, read on the forward strand.
TTTTATAGGTAGGTTCAACATAAATGAAGTTAGTTGAGGTTTAAGTTTTTTTAATGAAGTTGGTTTAGGTTTAAGTTTTGTTCGTTTGTGGTGCCTACTAGTTGTGCCTACAGTTTCGGATTGAGTAAAGAGTCGTTGCCGCAAAATGTCAGAAATATAAGCACAGTTACGTACTTGATTAGAAATATTAGCTGCTCCAGTAGAAGAATTAAATTCCTTACCGGGTAGCAGTTGACGCATGAAACCCACCTTGGTCTCTTATATAAACTTTAGATAGGACTTTTGAACTATATCCGTTGACATAATTAGCGATATTAACTCCTGTTGATTTTCCCTCAAAATGAGGAGTACCCCCTCATATTCGAAACGCTACAGTATAACGTGCAGGTGATATACCTTCCGAAATATCAAGAATTTCATATTAACAGTATATAAAAGCTTGCCACGAAACCACATTCAGTTACATTGTGGTACCAGAAATATAGTTCCCCAGGAAATATTTTAATGTCAAATATTCAAATATTTTAAATCAAAATATTAGTCTCCTGCTTACCACTTTTCGACCATTTATAGATGACGGCCGTTACAGCGTAAATCCATACTCTTAAGCCTACACTCAAAATAATATTTCTGATATTTAAGAAAAAATTTCTTACATTTGAGAAATATGATCAGCAAAGTGCACTTGAAAAGTATTTCTGTTATAACAGAAATGTTTTCAAAAAACGTTTTGAAATAAAGTCTGAAAATAAACGTTTTCCAGTTATTTTTAGAAAAATAGTCTTAAATATCATCAAAACTTCTCAGATTTGCCACAGAAAACACTTTTGTGAATAAATTCAGAAATACTTTTTGTGTGTATAGCCTAAATAAAAAATTAGTCTAATATTTAAGCTTAATTCTTGCGGAAAATGATCCTGCTCTCAGCTATACATGTGGCGAAATTTTTAACTTGTGAAACAACGTCCAACCTTGTGAAAATATATACCGGTTGTATTAAATGATTTCAGTTAATATTTAATTGTACATTGATTATATCATATTTTAAGATATATTCATCTTTCTTGAAATAAATTTTTCTAAATTTACAACAAGTTTCTGATGTATAAAATGCTTCAAAATGTACTCTAGACACCAACGTAGTTGCCAAATAATGCAAAAAAACACGCGCTATTACTCGTCGATAGTCCATACCTATTTCTTACTAGGAAGTTAATAATATGGCCCTTTTGTAGTACCCCCGTACACTGAGCAAATGTGAGCAGAAACTCTATCACTTGTAACATAAAATATTTTGTTTTCCTGTTTTAAACAGTAGTTTGTGGTTCGAAAATTTTGTATCAATTTTGTGTTTATGGAACATGTAATCCGGGCGGCTACCGCCCCCATGAACGCCCTGAAATTTGAAGGGATACTAAGAAAGATAGGGCGCTGCCACCCTTCAACCCTCCGGCACTAAACAATTTATTACTGAAAAATCAAAATTTACAGAAATAGATTTGAACTGTTTAGGCGCTAAGTATAAAAAGCGCTTAGTACGGGGGCTTGGGAGTCGGCAGCTCCTATCGTTCTTAGTATCTATTCAAATCGCAGGGGGTCCATGGGAGCGGCAGCAAAGAACCCTCAAAACCAAATTGTTGCGGATGGAGAACTTTTACACCGCGGGGTTCTACAGAAGTGCCAATATTATTCTATCTCAAGAAAAAAAACACATTCTTGGGAAATATTCAGTAAACGACTGCTTTACTCAAAATTCATGATACCACCTCGAATTGGAAAAGGTTGGCTTCGAATTTGCGACCGGAACTTCTCCTGTGGCACAAACCTTAAAAACTTTGAGTTAAGATTTTATACAACAATTACGTCAAGTTTCTCGTCTCAATGCGTGCAACTTTATTAGTAAATTTTCTACCGTAAAGTCGGGAATCCGCTACTGCGTCGAAAAGTTTAGCCAATCAGCCAACAGAAAGTTTGGATCCGCCACTGTGTTATGCTTTTACATAGCAAGAACGCAATTTTGACTGTACCCCTGATTGGCGCAGGTATCGATAGCTTGAAGTGGCATATCATTTTGTTTCTACCACCGCCACATTTTTAAATTTGATGGCTTAGCGCAGTTGTTTTTGTGCATTATTTTTAAATTGTTGGGTTTTTTGTTTATTTTGCAATATTTTGCGACAAAACAGCTTTTTTGGTACTTTAAAATATATCGAAGTGGCTCTTGTGCACACTTATGCAGGGTATAATTGATAGGTCTAGAAAGAGCATTGAAAAAAGTTTTAATTTTTTTAACATTTTATCTAATTAAACCTAAACTAAAGCCGACTGTTGTAAACCTAAAGCGTAAGCCAGAGCCAAACCGTGTAAAGCCAACTGGAAAACTCAGCTATTTCAAAATTTTCTCTTTTTCTTTTGTTCGGAACAACCCCATCGGGCAATGTTTACACTGTGTATTGCAACAGTATTTGCCTGTTTTCAAAATTTCAACACCCTTTCAATGACGGGGTAAGGGAAAAATGCAACGCATACCGGGCACATTCTTTTGCAAGTACACAGAGAATGTACCCAGTTGCACACTCTTGTTGAAGTATATATCATCCACTCTTGATTATATGTGTGAATGTATGTATGTTTGTATGTATGTATGTAAGTTTTTTAATATTATTTATTCTCCGGGGTTCTTTAGTAATTTTTGTTTCGGCTGAATTTTCTGCATAAAATAGAATTTCGATTAATCGTCGTTTCGGTTCCTGTTCCGGTTTAATTCAGTTGTTGTTCGAACCCTGTTTTAGTTAGTAATTTATTTTTTATTTGTTTACAATTGTGCCAGGTGTGTATTGCTTCTCTGAAGACAGGCACCGTATTCCACGAACGTTTTTTACTGTTCAAATAGTAATGAAACTGTAAATTGTACATAAACATGAAGACATCACCAATATAAAATTTGAAATTCAGCTTCTAACGGTTCTCATAGGGAAAAGTTTTTCAAATTATTCAATATAGTTCATTCTTTGTAAGGTTTTAATTTAGCAATAGTGATTTCTACGCCACTATACTATAAATTTCGATGAGCTGATTAGTCAACTCAAAGAGAGAATTGGTTATTTCTGGCTACCTACGAGTTATTAACAATAAACATTAACTCACTATGAGCTGAATTAATTATGGGTGAGTTGAATAATTAACTCAGAATAACTTCAATCCATTCAGAATTCTGAGTTCTGAAAGACCTAATTGATAGCTCAGAGTTCTGACTGTATTCAACTCCTTCTGAGTTAAAATCAATTCACTGAAATTTACAGTGTATATATCCGCTATCCAGATAATCCAATAACTGCTGTAATAGGGTGGCGCTATGCTATTAATGACATCGGCCAATGTAAAGAACTGGGGCAGAACAGTATTATAAGCATATTCCCTAGCCTAAGCCTAAGCGTAAGAATGAGCATATTCGAAAGCCTAAACCTAAAATCTCACGTCTTGTGGTGCTTTAGTACTATGTATACGTGTTGCAATTGTTAAACACGGTGCGATATATACTATTTAACGTATATACACTGCGCTGAGTTGCCTACAGGCAACTCAATGTGAGAAGGGGTTAAGCTTACTCTATTCTAGTCCCACACAAACACTTGCCGCCCCTGATCTTTACATGAGCCATGACATCCGGTTCCGACCGTCACCGTTCATTATGCAGTATCATACGCGAAATACTCACGTACGACACAGTATCGTGACGGAAGCTGACACACGGCGTCGAACTGTGACGGACACCGACGGACGCTGGTAGACGGCGTAAGACGGCGACGGACGGCCACGGACGCTGACACACGACGTCGGACGGCAACGAACGGCGACTGACGCTAGCACACGCTGTCGGACGGTGACGGAAGCCGCGGCACGATAGCAATAGATCTACCCGTAGAATTAGCGCAATATAAGAGTTTTTACTCATATGCAGCTAAAATATGTATATATAATGGCACTACCACTTTTGGACTATAATTCATCACGCTTCGCCGCCTCGTTCACCGCCAGAACGATGCGCGCCGCAGCCAGCCCTTTGTGTTCTTACTAAATAAAGTTTTTCGCGTTTTTACAGCCAAAAAACCAGTAACTATATATACTGTAAATTCCAATGAGTTAATTAATCAACTCAGAGAGAGAATTAATTATTTCTGGTTATTTCTCAGTTAATAACAGTAAATATTAACTCAATCTAAGCTGATATAATTCCGGATAAGTTGATTAATTAACACAGAATGTGTTCAAACAATTCACAATTCTGAGTTTTGAAAGATCTAATTCAGAACTCAGACGTCTGTATGGATTCAACTCAATCTGAATTAAAATCGACTCACTGGAATTTACAGTGATATTGCATTTAATGCTAAATAAATATTTTTATGTTGCGCAATGCATCCAATGACAGCGCTCGCACAACCCAGCGATAACTACTTTGTGACGCCTGCGCTTAGGCTGTGGTACGTCCGGTATATCGATCATTTTCGACGGTCAGCATTTGTGATTTTGGTGATTTCGTTGATTTTATTAACGTTGTCGATGAAATCGGCCAACGAAGCAAAAAACTTGCCAGTTGTTGCTTACGTAAGATCTTGACCCATATTCTCAAATACATATAGCACCCTATCACCATTTAGCAATAGGTTGTCAAGCTAACGAACTGCTTTAATTGCAGATTTCAAAATTTGCACAGAAGTAAAACTAATCGAATGCAATAAATGTGCTGAATTTTAAACCTCACAATTCACTGGATCCAAAGTTATAGAAGACCTATCAAAAACTGGTAATGGGCGCTGCACACATTTGAGAATACGGGCTCTTGCACGCAAAAACTTCTAAACTTTTAACGGTCAAATTCAACAAATCTCTACAATTATAGAAGGTTTATACTACAAAGCTGAATATCAAACCCTGGCCCCATTGAGTAACTGTGATCATAGAAATAGTCACTATGTAAACTGAATTAATGAGATAAGTCAGCCACATAGGAAAGATAAACAGATCCAGTGGTGAAATTCATTTCAACCGACCCTAAGCCGCCCTCTAAAGTTTAATTCGTTCTCCTTTAAATATAATGTTCTACCTTATCTGAGAGGTAACTTCAAGCCAAGATTTGAACCCATCCTACTGTTACTGCTTGACTATAAAAGCTTGACGCATGAGTACGGGAGGCTTTGCACGTCCGTTGGGATATTTTATACGGCACATGATGCGTACTCGTAAAATAATTGTTAAGCCATGGTCAGATTTTGTTTATGGCACGTGTGCAGTTTCCAATTAATTGTTCATTGGAATAGTATACTCTATGTCGAAAAACGTTAAAATTGTTTTGGTAATAGGCAATTCCATCAAATGCAACCAACTTAACCGCAGTCAGACTCGCCCACAACATCAGTCTTTATGCTCACAAGTTCACCGAATCCCAGCAACGACTTACCCTCTTACCCACCGGCCCTGGTGACGTCATCGCGTTGGGCGACGAAAACGAAATCGTTGCGTATCGTCGTGAGTATGACGTCACTCGACTGTCTGGTTTAGTTGTGGGTGGAATCTTGTCTCTATCCTATTTGATCCTGGTGTTTTGCTCATTTGTTCCGCATGATCATTGGGCAAAAAGTCGACGGACGAAGCTGTCAATTTGGTTGGTTGAAATTTGGGCAATCTGTCTGGTAACGTTTGCGATTATTAGCCATTTTGAGGGCTATCTCAGCCTTACCGCTGAATGGGTTTATATGTGCCGTGAGATCGACCAGGTCTTTGAACCGGGGACGTGGCGGTACGCAAGGCAGTTTGACGGAAGGTACAACAGTTTGCGAAAGTTGATGCTGGTCGTTGGTGGAACGGCAGCGCTTGATGGTTAGTTTCTTGCCAGGAGATAAACGCGACGTCAAAACCAGCAGACCTTGAGCCTTTATGTCAAACAAAACTTAGGCAGTTAAAATGTAACAGATGTTGACATTGCTAATTTTAACTACATTCCACCAAGTATTGAAGCAGACGTTTAAGGATTTTTCATGCACAAAGATCGATCATTTCATTGACGAAAAAATAAAAAACCAACGTTGAAATTGTTTAACAAAATTACAAAATATTTTGCAACTGAAAGTGATGAACCATTGCAAACAAAAAAGTATTTCTTAACTTATTCAGTAACGTATACTCAGCGACAAAACTGAAAAGTTTTTCTGATAATTAATCAATTTTATAAGAAATGCAGAAAAATGTTTACTTATTACCTTAGTACAACGTTTTTCAGACTTTATTTCAAAACTTTTATCAAATTTTTTTGTTTTATAATCGAATTACTTTTCAAGTTCACCTTGTTAATCATATTTCTTAAATGTAAGAAATTTGTTATTAAAACGTCAAAAATGTTATTTCTGTGCGGTACAAATTCTATCGCCGCCGTAACCGGAGATGAATGGAGATTTTCTGCCGAAGTCGAAGATGACGTGGAATATTCGAATGCATCCCGATTGTTAACAAACTTATTCTTGCTTTAGAACACGGTTGGGCACCGGAAAAACAACGGAAGAACGGTTTTTTCCAGTTTTTTCGTTATATCGAAGAATTGGAAAAAAACGTAAAATACTTATTATAATACCATAGCGGAAACCGCCTCCTTTAGCTGGCATGTGCCTTTTTAGGTGTATGACAGCTCTGTAGTGTGTACAGTACGCTTATCATCATGCATTATGAAATGTTGATACTCAATAAAATAGGTATTTGAATGTTCAAATGTCGTTTTTCAATAGACAAATCATCCATTAACGTTCTTGCACTTGTGAAAGCATTTTAGCACATTTTTATTTTTCTGTTTTTTTGTGAAAAAACGAAAAAACGTTTCTTTCGGTCGATTCAATTTTTCCGAAAACACCTACGTTATGGTTTCTATATTCAGAACTGCGCAATCCACCTATTATTTGCTTAAACGCAGAAAATGAAACTTTTTCAGCAATTTGCATCGCGATTAATGTTTATTTCTGGTGTGAGCTGTTTCAATTCTGTTGTCCAGGCAAAATCGGTGGACGCAACGTATCTGTGTACGTCGCAACAGACGATGACGATACTTTGCCACAGGTTAATCATTTTCTGCACAAAAATATTCGTATTTTGAACTGAATTGGTAATTGTAATGACTTTTTGTACTGCGCATACGTGTCAATGATTGTTCATCGCTGTGCAATGCATGTGTATTATTTGGCATATATGTTACTTTACTGGTACTGTGATCACTAGCGTATACAAAGTAGGGACCATGTTACTTTAAGGGGCGTCCACGTTTCTGGTGCGTCAATAAAAGAGTAGGTTTAGATTCTAGATTTCATTTTTGCTTAGGATTAGGCTTAGGCTTAGGTTTACGCTTAGGCTTAGGCTTAGGAACACATTTTTACAACGCTTAGGCTTTGGCTTAGGCTTAGGAATACACTAAATCTACTGTTACGCCGCTAAAAGTAACATTGGCCCAAAGTAGAATAGCTGTATTTCCCCACAATATTTTTGGAGAGACTTGAAAACGACACTGTTAAGGTTTTAGAATAACTTGCTGTACCATGAAGTTTAAAAAAATTTCTCGCTCTCTACGTACGCTCGCAGCAAAAATATTTTAAAGTAAGTTTATATGGTCTGGATATAAAATGCTGGCTGTTGGGCGCGAGAAATTTGTTTGTTATGATAAAGTCCTGAAATTAAATTCTGGTTACGCTCGTTATTAACGGGGCGTCCAGGTTTCTGATGGGTCTATAAAAGGGTAGGTTTAGATTCTAGATTTCATTTTTGTTCTTAGGCTTAGGCTTACATATAGGCTTGGGAACACATTTTTGCCACGGTTCGGCTTAGGCTTAGGAATATTTTTAATCTACTATTACGCCCTAAAAGTAACAATGGCCACGAGTTTAATGAAAATAGTTTTTAAACTAAAAAAACTGACATTTTAGTTGCTCACAAACGAAGACGAAGAGCGAACAATCGCAATTGCGCTGCCTGCGAAGCGATCTCGTACACCCGAATCTCCGGTACGGAGAGCAATATCGTATCAACCTCAAAGGCCGCCATCAAGGTTTACTCCTGTTTATGTCATTCGGGCGCCATCGTATGAAATGCCTCCGCCTGATTATGCAACAGCTACCCGTGCAAGCAATAATTATACAGCCCGCAGAAGTCATGAAATATAAAAAACAAATATATGTTTACGGTAAAAGAATTTTAGGAAAAAACATTGCAACGGTGCAGCTGTGGATTTCTGTTGTTTTAGGGTTTAGACAGTTTTGGATATCAGCCAAAACATAAAAAAACTAAATGTTTTATACGAAAATTCCAAGTTCCTTCTTTTACAAACTACTGAAATTGTAGGGACCGATCGGGAACTGAATTTTTCTCCGGAATAGAAAAAGCAATATAGGAATTCAATTAAAACACTCATTTCGAAATAACAAAGGCTTTAATACGAATAAATTAGCCGCAAAACCGTAAAACTTTTGGTTCCTGCATGTTTAAGTGTAGGAATAGAAACAGCAACATTAATTGAATTTTTGCTGGATATCCGGACGTGAATAGAAATTTCTGTTGTACCATGTGAAATTGGGTTTGGTTTCTTGTTCACTTCGCTCACTAGGTTTCTTTATGCAACAATCTATGATCATTCTGTTTTACGGTGTTAGCTATTTTATCCGAAATATCTAGATATTTACTACTGTGTACTTATGTCAAAATCTCAATATGTAAAAACATATATGTTGAGACTACAAAGAGCTGAATACAGGAATATTTTACAAAATGAACAGGAACCTGAAATGTAAATAAAACCAACGTTTTCAATTTGAATTCTGAACAGTAAACTTTGTTAAGAACAGCAATATTCAGCAATTTAAATACTTGATATAAGATTTCAAATGAAAATTTAATATTCAATACTGTAATATTTTATTAATATTGAAGAGGTTTGATGCAACCATGAATTGATGGGATCATTCGCTTATGGCCAATAGTAGCTCATACGGTAATAAACGTACTTTTGTGTCATATTAGTTTTGGGGACATGCGCTGCACACTAAGCTTTAGTCTAAACATAACCGTAAATATTAAACCTAAACATAAGCCTAAGCTTAATAAGTTTAAACACAATTGGAATCCTCGTGAGCGTAACCTAAGCATAAGGGTTGCGCTGTACTTTACTAAGCCGGACCCCAGCACACAGCAGCGTGCGATAGTTTTTAATAAAAAGTTTACAGCGCCACGCGCCAGAGGTCGGCGGAGCGCTGCGACGTGAAACAAAGTATTCACCGTGCCGCACGCCGGCGTCCAACGACGCGCGGCGAGTACAGCGCAACCCTTAGCCTCGGAATTTATATGTCAACCCAGGCTTCAGTTCTCGTAATGGGCAGATTCACATAATTATCGCGAGCCATATGGATTAAAACAAAAGTAACCTTTTAAACATTTGTGGGTTTTAAAAGAGCGGCCATATTCACTTTTGGTATTACCCACAGTTGATAATAACTCTTTTCACAAGAGTGTGAGCGCACGTTGCGTTTTTGGCCTACCCCTTTATTTAGAGTGGGTGCAATCTATGCGTACCATGGCACTGTATGTATACGGCATCAAAAATGCTCCGTTTAAACTTTAATTTAGGGTTATTGCATGTGACAGCGATCCCCACTCAAATAAGGGGCGGTCGGACAAAAACGCAATGCCTGGTGGGACATTTTGTACAATGCGGAACTTCAAATAGTTGCACACCCTTGCATGATGCACTCTTGGTATTACTAACTAACGATCCATGCTATCACATGCAGATAACAATAAGGCTATGGATGCACAGTTTGGCCCATAAATAGAACAGGGTCGGATCGTTTTCGTGCAGAGATGTAAGAGAGTTAGTTTACGCTTTAGCTATCTTTTTTGCTTACGCTTAAGCTTAGGCTTAGGCGTAGGCATATGCTTATGCTTGTGCTTAGGCTTAGGCTTAGGCTTAGGAATAGGCTCATCCTTACGCATAGGCTTAACCTTAGGCTTTAGGCTTAGGTATAGGAATATGCAATATCAAAACAATTTATACTTTATTGCAAGATTTATTATAGATATAGGATAATTTATACATTAAATTTCAAAAACAAGACTCTATACGATTGGATCCTTCAAAATATGCGCCGGCCTGATCCTTAATCCAACTTGTGTCAACACATACAGTGTTTGATTGCATTGCGAGAACAAAACTGAATCCATCCTACCCTTGGCTTAATAAGCCAATTTTTGATTTGACTTCAAGTTTAAAAATTGAAATGCTTGATGTTAATACACTTTTGAATCAAGTTATACATCACTGCATAGACAGAACCATCTTCCAAAAAATTACGACAACTTCCAAGTATACCACCTATTGTTTAGTTGGCCCATGTTACTGTAAAGGGCGTCCTGGTTTCTGGTAGGTCCATAGTAGAGTAGGTTTAGATTCTAGATTACATGTTTTGCTTAGGCTTAGGCTTAGGCTTAGGAATACGCTTAATCTGCTGTTACTCCCCTTAAAGTAACATTGGCCGTTTAGTTTGACAATTAGAAATTTTTATTGAAAACATCAGACATTAAATCAATGGAGAAACACTTAAGCAAGTGAATTCTCGACTTGAATCTGCGCTGGACGTAACTCATGTCCTTGCCGCCATCGGCTGTTTGACTTACTTTGATGGAAGTAACATGGGCCACTCTTCAATCAAATATATTACACATAATGCCGCGGACGTTAATTTTAAAAATATAAAAAAAAACTGCTTTTGCACCATTACAATTTGCAAAATTCGGTTGCAACGGTTGCGTTTCTGAAACCCTACTTAAGACGACTTCATACTTAAGTATGTGCTAAACATTTACCGATCGAATTTATCGTCTTTAAAAGCGTACTTAAGTTAACTAAATACTTAAGCCACTGACCAGTTTTGATGTGAAGCTTTGGACGGATTGTTCGCTTAGGCTTAGGCTTAAGCCTAGGCTTAGATATAAGCTCATTCTTACGCTTAAGTTTAGGCTTAGACTTAGGCTTAGAAATATGATTATACTACTGTTACGACTGTTTTCTATACAATAGCCGATGATGCTGCCACGCTTGTGAGCCAATTAATAACTTTGTCACCAAAGTCACGTTTAGTTTTCAAATTCTTTGCAATGGTTAAATGTGCATTGCTAAGTTTGGTCCACGTTGCTGGAAGCTTTTTGTTTGATACAAACCGTTTAACCTAAAATTTAATTGAATTCAAATCAAAATATATTTTTGCGCGAACACACAGCATTCGTTTTGGATCAGTTCAATTCGAAATGAGCGCTTAGAGACCGAGGCTTAGGCTATAGCTAGGCTTAGGATAACCTTTCGTTTAGACAAATTAATAGGTTTAGGTTTTAGAGTTACGCTTAGGCTTAGCAGGCAAGCCCCCTACAGCTCCTTACTTTGAACCACGTACAATGATATAAAAACCAGTCGTAGTGGGACTACATTTATTGAGCGAAGCTCGAACACACGTAAGCAATTAAGGTAGTATGCAAATTAGTTATTAGCTAACTATTCATTTATCGGTTTTGGAGGTTTGTAAGCAATTTTCTCAGATTCCTCGCACCCAAAAACCCTTCCCCACCATAATAATTATTGGAATAATTTTAAAAAAAACCCTAATTTTGTCTCATCAATTAAGCAAATATGCATCTTATCTATTAGCTAACTAATCTATAATCGCTTTTAAAAATTTGTAGACAATTTATTCAGATTCCTCGCACTCGAAAACCCATTATTGCTGAAAGTAGATTGCTTGTAACACTAATAATTACTGAAACATTGTAAAAACGCCTAATTTAGGTTATCAATTCTGCTTATATGCAAATTATCTATTAGCTAACTACTCAATTATCGATTTTAGACGTTTGTAAACAATTTTTTTAGATTCCTCGCACCAAAAAACGTTCAGTAAATCGTAATAATTATTGAAATAATTTAAAAAGTCCTAATTTTGTCTTGTCATTAAGCTAATATGCAAATTAGCTATTAGCTAACTTTTCAATTATCGGTTTTGGAGGTTTGTAAACAATTTATTCAGATTTATCGCACCCAAAGACCTTCAGTAAACCATAATAATTATTGAAATAATTTAAAAAGTCCTAGTTTTGTCTTGTCAATTAAGCTAATATGCAAATTATATATTAGCTAACTATTCAATTATCGGTTTTGGATGTTTGTAAACAATTTATTCAAATTCCTCGCACCTAAACACCCTTTAGTGCTGAAATTATATTGCTTTGAACCTTAATAATTAGTGAAATATTGTAAAAAGTCCTACTTTAGGCTTATAAACTATGCTAATATGCAAATTATCTATTAGCTAACAGCTCAATTATTCGTTTTGGAGGTCTGTAAACAGTCTACTCAGATTTCTCGCACCCAAAAACCCTTTAATGCTAAAATTAGATTGCTTCTAACTGTAATAATTAGTGAAATATTGTGGAAAGTCCTAATTTAGGCTTAATTAATTATGCAAATTAGCCTGTAGCTATTAAACAACTTAAAATTTTAAAACCCAAATGCGAGGTTAACACCCAAGGATAATTGGCTTTCAAACAAAAAAAGTTTATCAAAATCGATTCGGCCCTTCCTGAGATTCTTTTCGGACGGACAGACGGACCAACGGACAGACAGACGGACGGACATCCACCTTTCGACCCCCAAGTACAAAACATAAAACGCTTCGCGGGGGCAGATCATAGCCAATCAGCGTCCGATTTTACTTGCGGGCCATCGTAAAATCATGAAACTTGTTATCATTTGACAAAAAATAATCGGATATCATAAATTATTGAAACCGTTCTAAATATCAATTTTTGCTTGCTCAACTCAAAAATGTTTTTTTTACTAAAAATACTTCAACAGTTGTAAACACAAAATAATCGACAGCATTTAATGAATTTGTATGAATATTCCGGTTGCTATGTCCTATTTGTGAAATTGCATACCCTGGGGCAACGGCCTTGTTAGTCTTTATTACGATCTGTCCCTGGCAGAGAGCGGCTATAGATTCGTATTTGAAATAGTCCAATGTAAACAGACAAAAAGTAAGCTGAAACACGCGGCTGACACTCGAAATTTGTCTATATTTTAATATGGGCATCCAAAGTTTTACCTATCTCTGCGGGTTATATATACTTACATCGTAGAGCTCTGAATTTGTATTGAACGAAGAAACAACATCGGCAACTGCAGTTCCCATGTTGGCAACTCTGAAGTATTTAAATTAGAACAAGAACTAAATATTTATGATTTTAGCGATAAGAAAAAATAGCACAATTAGAGAGTCGTGCTTGGGCAAATGCCGGCTGGGAGAATAACGGAAACGACCCCGAAAGTCTATTGAGACGTATTGTCGTCCGCTCAAATATGTGTATAATAATTTCAGTCCTCGATTGGTCTTCTAGCCTTCAAATCAGAGTATTATGACGTTTTAAACGCAGCTCAACTCATAAAATTATACGACAAAGGTAGACTTTCTGTTTGAAAACGTGAATTTGTGGATAAACTTTATTTAGTTAAGGCATCAGCGTTGCGAAATTTAGCACCTTCGCAATCTTTGATTCTTGAAGTTGGAAATCTGGTTGAGCTTTGCTCTAAGTTTTGAAATCGGCTTATTTGTCTATATTTCAGATTTATTTGTCTTATGTTTCAGACATATTTGCGTTATATATATTCCAGACATTTGACTTATATTTAAGACATATTTGTCTTTTATGTTTCAGACATATTTGTCTTATATTTCAAAATTACGGGAAATTTTTAGGACTAAACGCCAGGAATGCAAGACATATAGGTCTGGAGTTTGTATTAAGATATATATGCCTCAAATTTCAGACTGTATTTTTTGAATATCAGACAATTTAATTTGTGTGTAGCGCCTTAATACTTTAACTTGCCAAATTGTGAAACGCAAGTTATTATGGAAGTTCCATTGTTATATCAACTGTGAAGACGGTGTTAGCTTTTTGAGTACATAATTGCAGAATTCAAAAACTTTTTTCGCTTACGAAAAACTTCATGCTAAGCCGTTAGCAGTTAATTCTTGCTGAATTGACTCCACTTACTTGATACTAAAGTTTGACCAGTTATCTTTGACAAAGTTCCACAGAACAAAACCCCAAGATGGTTATTTTTCATTCCATCTGCGACATATTGTGCGTCTGAGCGAGAAACTAAATTAGTATCCATTGAAAATTGAAGAAACCTAAAATTAAAAAATGAAATATAATTTCAAACCTCCTGCAGTTTTTTGTAGTATACTTGAGTATACCATGTCATCATTTCTTGTTTCGGTAAATGACATGGCTAATTTACGAAGCGCAATTAAAAAAATATCGGAGTCGGATATTGACAAAATTTTCTTAAGTTCGAATCAGAATTGGTAGAAAGTTAAGCGGTTGAATCGAATTTTGAGTAATCGTCCAAATTTTGCTAAAAGTTTTTCGATTATTCTCTGTGCTTTTAAAATGGTAATAAAAAGATTTTTTGACTTCAGCGTTCAACCCACTACCATCTTAAAAGTTACCTGTCGTACGGATGATATTGTGAAAGCTGCATTAAGTGCAATACTCAGTTGTGAATTACACCACCAGGTGTTGGTTGAAGAATTTTCAGTGGACTTTCAAATTGAATGTTCTAATTTTACTGATGACTTGGCCCATGTATAGACAAGGGGCGGAGAGTTTTTCTGTGGAACTAGAATAGAGTAAGTTTAATCTTTAGACTAGTTTTTTGACTTAGCTCAGGCTTCGGCTTAGGCTTAGGCTTACAAATATGCTAACAATACTGTTCAGCCCCAGTTTTTTTACATTGGCCGTTGAGTTTATTCAACATTTATGGCGCTCGTGTTTGAAACAAACTATTAAAGAAACTTTATTTTTTATTCGTATTACAATTTACTGGAAACCGAGGTAACGTAGTTGAAAAACAAAGGACAAATATCTTACGATTTCAACAGCCACGATATCCGTGTACATCCCAGAGACTGTAGTAATATTTTCTTCGTTGAATGCGGCGTGTAACGAGATAAATATTGCTTCCAAACAAATTGCCATTCGGTCGCACCTCCTTCGCGCAACGTTGTGCAAACCACTGATTTCAAATTGAACGCAGAAATGCTAAAATTCAAAAGCCAAAACATTACTTGTGATTACCACCGTATTAATTCTCAAATGTGTGTAACGCCTTATATCTCCAACTGCGATCAAGGAAATGTTCCAACTTTATTTGCTTGTGAATGAATTTGTGGAGCGCAGCCATGAGTTTATTTCGTTAGGGATATATTTCTTTTATTTGTCGGCGCGTATACCAACCCAAGGTAACTTATGTGTATTGCAAATCTATATACAAACGAACTTTTTGAGCGAGTCTTGAGCCATAGCGAATCGAAATGATTGTTTTGCAGTCGATAAGCACGAATCTACTGAATGTTCACATGCTGCATCAATAATTAACATTCGAAGCTGTCTAAAAATAGAAAAAATGGTATAGTTCGCTAATTATCTCCAAAAACTAAACCATCACAAGTTACTTTTGTTTTATGTAGAAAACATAAATTTAAGCCTAAACCTAAATGTAAACTTATGTTTGAACATAAACATCAATAATTAGATGTCGAAATTGTCTAAAATTAAAAAGGAGTCGTTTATTTAGGTGTTCGAAAAATTAACACCTGCCCGTTACTTCTGTCGTCTACAAAGCATAAAACTAAGTTTAGACCTAAACCTAAAATCAACGGCGAGCTTTGATTGAAGCATACTTGATTTGCGCTGAATCTGTTGGCTTTTCGGTCCATCCAAAATGTTGCAGTTGCGGCTCTAACAAGCGAATCATATACTTCTAAAACTACATTATAGACATTTATGGTTAAAATAAGATTACAAACAATTAACTGGGTTTCTAAAACACTTCTTATGTACGACTTAGTACTTACTCGCTATGTCTATAATTATTGAACCATTTTGCCGTTTTTATAAAAGCGTACATATGTAAAGTAAATACTAAAGTCGCTGACTATACTTGATATGTTACAAATTAACCGTTCAGAAGATATGCTAATCATGGTCTGATTGAAATTGTACATTCATGGAGCATCGTTAATATAAAGCAAACTTATTACTTTCTTGTTATGACAATTGTTCGCATTTGTGGTTTATTTTTGCGGTGCACTCGGACATTCATGTCGTGCTGTGCACGTGCTCAAGTACTCATGCAGCGCACTTGTGCAGAACTCGTGCTATCGCATTCGTTCCACACTTGTGCGTTCACTCGTTCTTTATTTACTTGCACAGCCAGAAAGCGATGCTCTCGTGCACGCACTCGCCTCACTTTGTTCGGCTCGTGCCGCACACTTGACCCATCTTAGAAGCGTGCGTTCATATCTCGGAAGAATGTCAAGCCGTGCTACAGTCTGGAGCCTTACCAAGAACACGCCGTACAACGGATTATCCGAAAGAATTGTGCGCAGCCAATCAAAGTTACGCAATGCAACTTTCCACGGTAGCCAATGGTGTTCTCGGTACAAATATCTTGTCGCGTTCATTGCGATTGTTGCGTCAAGATTTCCAGCTCTGAAAAATCATTTGAACATTTAGTATTCAATCCGTTGCTTATAGGACGGCAAGCAGATGGAAGCGTTCTAGGATATTTTATGTCCAGGTTAAAACATTAACTGTTTGCATTAATTTTTTTCTAACATCATTGCCAATTATTCATTTGAGAACTAGAGTAAGCTATGGCACTAATCAAAGGCAACCGGATGACAAGCGTTTACGTTATTAATTGCAGATCCAAGCGGCGAGCTATAATGTTTGCAACCACTGGCCTTGCCGCTGCAAAAATTTTGTGATGCAAATGGTTTGTTTAAAAGTCGTAATGTATTTTATAGCCAAATTTCTGAAATATATGGCTTGGCGAGGGTACACCACGAATTTAAATTTTTTTCACTTTCGGCGCGATTAGTCAATTTAAAGTTATCGAAAAATTACTGCAAAAGCGCTTCTAAACAGGAAAATTTTAGAACAGAAAAAGTATCTTGCACAACCAGAATTTCCTGGATCCGCTACAGGTTTACACTGAGGATTATAGTTAAATTTTTTGAAAGTTCATTTGTTGCACAAAAAACTTTCCTCAATAAAAATACTTTTTATAAAATAAAAATTTAAATTTTAATACCTCGCAAGCTGTAATGCGTCTTCAAGTATTCTTGCACGGCTGGTAGGTGAAATCAACTAAAAACAACACAAAATATTAATGTGTTTATCAAAATCATGAATATCATACTATTATGACTCCTTGAGTTTTAAGGGTGTAAAAAACCGAACGTTTTTTTATTGTTTAAAAAACACAATCATCCCTGCTTTTTTCCTACCTCGAACTATCTTTTTAACTTTTTTTAATTTTTTATCACTTTTCTTTCAATCGAATCTTTACAATACCACATCTCACACCGCTGCTTTTAGTCTACCACAAAAATGGGTTGGAGAACGCTAAAAATACAACACGCGCTGATACATTTTGTTCCATCACATTTCAGACAAGTTACATAGACAGCTGTTCTGCTCAGGAGTGCATAAGATACACTTGTTCAAGAGTGTGCAAGTAGGTAAATTATGTGTAGAAAACAATGTACCCAGCGCGTGTTGCATTTTTTACCTTTCCTCCTTATATTTGGGAGGTCAAAATTTCAGAGATTCCGAAATTCATATACTGTCGTATATACTGAAAATTTGTCGCTTTTATTTTTAACAAAAATTCAATCGATGTTGGCTGTCAGCTGCATGTGCAATGAATGTAAAATAACCCCCCCCCCCAAGTGAGGAAAGTGCACCCCCCAAGTGAGGAAAGTGGATCCCCAAGTGAGGAAAGTGGACCCCCAAGTGAGGAAAGTGGACCCCCCAAGTGAGCAAAGTGGACCCCCAAGTGAGGAAAATGTAGCTAAACCGCAACAAGCGTTGGAACATTGTGTGCCGTGCAAAACGAGCTTGTTGTATACTCTACTTAGCACATGTTACTTTTAAGGCCGTCCCGGTTTGTTGTGGGTCTGTAAAAGAGTAGGCTTACATTCTAGACTACATTTTTTGCTTAGGTTTAGGGTTAGGCTTAGGAATACGCTTTTGCAACGCTTAGGCTTAGGCTTAGGCTTAGGAATACGCTTAATCTACAGTTACTGCCCAAAAAGTTACATTGGCCCTCTTCTTTGAGGATATCATCAATTCTTGATATGAGATACCCTATGATCATAATCGAGTTGCTTTATAAGTAGTTGCCAGTTACGCAAATCATAATTAACGCGATAAAATCCTTTGTAGTCAACGTTGCCAATAATCCACTGATTTGAGGCGAGTTGTACTGGAAGAACGACTGAAATATTTAGAAACGAATAATTTTAATTTGACGTAAATTTATAAATAACCTTAGAAAAAATTTCAATTTGAAATGTTACTTAGGGTTGCGCTATACTTGACGGCCGGCGCTGTTCGTCCCCCGTGCTTTCGTTACCCGCACGGCGCCGTCCGGCAATTTCGTCACCATACGTTATCGTGCATGAGTTATTTGCGTACAATACCGCACGGTGACGGAGGGTGTCGCATGGTGAGGAATGGCGCCGTACGGGTGACGAACGGAGCCGTACGGAGGACGGGCGGATGATTGTTTCAGGAAAATAAGTAGAATAAGAAAATTTTATACAGAAAAGCGCTTACACAGAATGTAAAATAACCTGGATGCTAGAGACCAGGGCCCATATTCTCTAATGTGCATATCAGCTAACATCAGTTAGTAATAAGTTTTCAAACTGGCTAACTATTGCAGTAAATTTTGAGCCTCAGCATTCACTGGTTCAATGGTAACAGGACCTATCACTAATTGGTGATAGGTGCCACACACATTTGAGAATATGAGCCCAAAAGAGTGATATTTGAGGTTCAGTCGTTCGTAAAAACATTAAAATAAAACCATATCCTCTCATAATGACACCCTGGCTACACTCTTGTCCCTTCTAGCTATAACTCAGCGTACTTGTTTTGTCTGGTTGAATCCATGTAAACTGTACATTATCCCAAATTGGTGGTGGTAAATTGCTTGTAACATATTTGAATGGAATTATCCATTGTTGCTGGCTGTAAACCAAAAATTTAATTCCGTGAAACAAAATTTAGCAAAAAAAGTTATAAAACTAAGATACGACTTAAAAATTTAAGAATCCCCGGACTGGGATCAAAATTCAAAACCAAGATTTTGAATTTAGGCTTAGCACTAAAATGGCGTATGTTTTCTCTTTAGCTTCGCTCGCGAGGTATATTTACCACTATTCTATCTGGCAGGGCTCTCTATTTTAGAAGTTTCTGGATCCGCCACTGATGTTAACACTCTATGAAACAATGGTACTATTCCGCACGCTGGGTACAAAGCGATGTCATTATGCCTGACTGTAGAGATCATTGTGAAAAACAGTGGATTCAGAAAAATCTGGGGGGAAGACAAAAAACAGCTATCAGAACACATCCCAAGTGTGAGAATCAATTTGATTTTAAGAAATAAAATCTGTTCATAAGCGACTTAATGCTCAAGCTGCAAACGTTAAGGATTCGTGCAGTTCAATTTTTTCAAAACTTCCAAAGTGGGCATGTAGCCAAAAGGGGGCAGGGTGACTCAGTCCCCCTGGACAATTTTTTACAAGATCTGGCTAGGTTTTGAACAAGTTCCAAACTTGCCAGACTCATGAAAAAATAAGGTATAAAAGTAACACGCGTTTCGCGATATCCGTAAAACCATATAAAATCTATTAACTTCGTTTCATTTCTTTCAGTCTCAGAAAACGCAAACTGTTGTTGGCGTATTGTGACGGCAAGTGTTTCATAATTTCGGTCAATTATCACTACGGGATATCCTGGCTGGCTGATCCAAATGTTCATAACGGTTTCTACTTTAAATCCTTCCATTCGGGACTTTGCAGCTGGATTTTCACTGATCGCCTTAAAGTAATTATTTGTTAGAATACGGAATACGCACAAAATACACTGCAAAGAATGGTGAGTCAAATTGACTCTCTCCAAAATAGGCTCTGCGGGACTACACAAACTGAGTCACATTCGACTCCGGTAGAGTCAAACGGTGCGACTTAGGCGTCGAATTTGACTCTTGTGAGGTCGAATTTGACTCAGTTTGTGTAGTTCCGTAGAGCCTATTTCGAAGAGTCAATGTGACTAATCATTTTTTGCAGTGTAGGCACAACTCAACCGCAATCTACTATGTTCTAATTCTCATATCTGAGCCCGTATTCTCAAATGTGTTCAGCGCCTTGCCACTTGGTGATCGGTCCTGTAACTTTGGAACCAGCGCATGGTGAGGTTTAACATTCAGCACGCTGTTCGCGTTTGATTTGCCTTACTTTTGTACCAGTTTTGATATCAGCAATTGCAGATGTTCGCCAGTTTAAAACCCTATCGGTAACTGATGATAGGTAACGCATTTGAGAATGTGGTCCCAGAAATCCGTCTGAACGAATATATACGGTCGTACCCACACCCTTTGATCAATTAAGAAACCAGTGGCGAAATAGCCAAGTTTATATTTCAGTAGAATATCACCATTTTTTGGACTCCAAAATCCAGCAGGTTAGTATCCTAAGCTTGCCTTTTTCATGTATCAAGAAATTCCGCTCCGTGATATATTAGTTTTATATTTACCCGTGCATGCCCCGGCCCATAGCCATCGCACAGTGGCGGATCCAGGATCTCAAAATGGGGGGGCAAAGTTTCACAGGTAATAAACTTATTTTTGAGCCATACTGTAGTGACCCAAATAAGAGGGGGTCCCCATTTTGAGTCCCAATTAATAGGAGTCCGTATTTCTAATAAGAATCCGTAAGCGGGTAGAGTCCTTAAACCCTTGTTTAGAGTCCATAAATGTCTATTATCCCTCAGTGTAGTGCATAAATGACTCCAGGGCCAAGAAACATTAAAGCGTGCTTATACTATTGTGTATAAAACAGAGAAATAAACAGCGTAGAACAGCAATTGACACTATATAATTTTTGTCGACATGCTGTTGGGAGGCCACGGCCGGGTGCCCCCCCCCCCGTGGATCCGCCATTGCCATCGCACCATGTTAGGGGGGATAAAAATTTTTTTTAGCAGTGGCATAAAAGGTTTTTGGGGCAAACATTTCCCGGGGGCTGAGCCTCTTGAGCACCATCTTGGCTACGGAAGAACCATGCATTCCCTATTCGAGTACGTAATAGTATACGTTTATAACACTTGTCACCAGTTAGCGATCAACTTTCAAACAAAATCCCATTGACGAACAATTCAGTTAGTTTCGCGATATTGTGATGCAAGTTAAAGTTTTAGCTCTGACGACAAAATAATATTTAAGTGATATGTAATGTTTCTCACTTGATTGATGGCACACCAAAGGTCGTTCGATACTGTATTATTGTAACCATGTTCTTTCATATAAGCCTGAAATATTATTATTATTATTATTATTATTATTATTATTATTATTATTTCTAATTATTGCCTGCCAGAGTATAATGTCATTGTTGCTTTGTAGTGCACTGAATAAGAGGTAGACGGTATTAATATGGGCGTACCTATGTGGCCTGTAGCTAGTTGATTTTCCTAGGGGACTAAATTTTTTCACGAAGGATACAATAACAGTTTTCGATGACTTATACAAGCAAGGTTGAAAATATTCCAGGGCTGGTACCAAAATTCTACCGCAAAGGGCTAAGCGACAGTATGTATTTTGAGTTCGAATCAATAAGAGTCTATATTTTCGTAAATACAGTGCTTAAATCTATATTTCTAAATTTTATTAGTATGTTGTAGCAAAACGTTCCCCTCCAAATCCTTAATATAATTGCAACTGCGAGAATGCCATATGAATGCATTATAATAGCAGTCTTGCCCGCGCGTACCAGTCATTCACATTGTTAGCCGAGGTACTGGGCATTTCCAATTTTTGAGAAGCCACCTATTTTTTGCAGGTCCAAAACTTATAAGCTTGATAAGACAGGCTGCGTTTGGTTACACTATAATTAGCCAATCTTCAGGATAGGACATCCGGCACCTGATCAAGTGGGAACTGACCTTTGATTAAATACACTAGGTGGTAGTAGACGCCGGACTATTCAGTTAAGCAGACCTAAAAACGTTTGAATCTTAAATCCGTTCAATATCAACAATTTGCAACTATTTTTATACATTCGAAGCTATGGGAGCGCACTCAGCTCACCCAGAACCAATCTGCAGTGTCTGGCCACTTCTGCCAGTTTACAATAGATCACAGATCTGTGCGCACACCTATGTAGCGACTCTCTAGGACACCGACACTTCAAAGCCTGCCTTTTTCAGTTTAGAATCTTACTAATCAAAGCTTTGTCTACCGACACCAGTTTGTAAGGGGTCTTTATGCCAAGTTCTGATCCCAAAAATTCCCATGTAGTCCGAAAGGTCACACATTCTCGCAAAATGTGACGCCAACTGTCATAACCTAAGTTCTACTCAGATTTAGAGGAGCTGGGTGCAGTAACATCTGTACAGTTGTCGAAACAATTTTCAGTGGATAGATACCTTGTAAAACATAGTACGAACGTAACAAAAACAAACAATCTTTACATGTTGTGTCTAGAACACCTATTTGCTTCATTTGCGTTCGCAACGCCTATTTTAGTTAACGATAGCCTGAATAACTTCTAGAAAGCACCCAGAATAAGACTGCATGATGTTTTAAGCAGATTTTTGTTGCGACATCTTAGCGCTGTCAACAATTAGCGTTCACACGAACCAATTGCAAATTAAAACATACAGGTGTACAGAGCAAAGCATAGGTCAAATTCGTGTGGCAACCGCAATTCAAAACTCCCTACCTGCATTGCATTTTTATAAACTTGTGGACCAACAAAGTCGCTCATCATTCGAACAATGGATGATCCCTTAAAAATGCAATGTGTAACCAAATATTACCAAAAAACACAACACTTCTTTAATATCTTTAATGCATTTTCCGTTATTCCCCCGACGTCGTTTGCTTGAAAATGATTGGATTTGAAACTTTTTTCTGTTATTTGGGTTTGTCATTATGTGCCCCGTTCACAGTAAAGGGACGGGATACAAAAATGTGTTGTAGCCCAGGGTTAAATCAACCTCTAAACGTCGTCCGGACAAAAGACCGACTGTCCAGGGGGCCGTTTTGTTCAGGCGACCTTTTGTCCAGTAGGTCTTTTGTTTGGGCTGCTTTTTGTCCAAGCGGTCTTTTGTCCTCACGGCCTTTTGTCCGGATGGACTTTTGCGCGAACGATCTTATATCAGAACGGCCTTTTGTCCGAACGGCCTTTTGTCCGGACGGCCTTTTGTCCATACGGCCTTTTGTCCGGTCGGCCTTTTGTCCGGTTGGCCTTTTGTCCGGACGGCCTTTTGTCCGGACGGCCTTTTGTCCGGACGGCCTTTTGTCCGGACGGCCTTTTGTCCGGACGGCCTTTTGTCCGGACGGCCTTTTGTCCGGACGGCCTTTTGTCCGGACGGCCTTCTGTCCGGACGGCCTTCTGTCCGGACGGCCTTTTGTCCGGACGGCCTTTTGTCCGGACGGCCTTTTGTCCGGACGGCCTTTTGACCAGACGGCGCTTTGTCCATACGGTGTTTTGTTGTTTTGTCCAGGCGCGCCATTGTCCGGACGGTCGTCTGTCCAAGCAGTTTTTTGTCCGGCGGCCATCTGTCCGGCAGTCACTTGTCTGGCGGCCTTCTGTCCGGGAACCGTAACCCGAATATATAAGAGAGTTGTTCGGACCTGAGAAGAAGTCTTAAATAGGGTTTCTTTCATATCCGAGTTTGTCTATTTTGGCTATTTCTCTCATAACCGCATCACTTATATCCGCGTTACATTGTACATATTGACGAAATTTCATCCATTGTAATATATCATACGCTAACAAACATAACTCATTGTATAATTTTACCTTGCAGTAGGTTATAGTATCGAACATTGTCATTAGTAAATCAGTGTCATACGAATCTATTTCAATTGGATGAGTTTCGCTTTCACCATCATATTCCATTCCAATCAACAAGTTTTCTGTTATAAATATACGATCCTAAACAAACTGAAATTAATATTGTCAAAAATACATAGCTAGCCAATATACCAGAGAAACTAAATATAAAATAGGTACAGTCAAACTTTGACTGCATCAGTTAATTTTTCAGCTGGGTGGGGGTCGAACGCTGCAAACAAAAATTGTTTCATCCTTTCTACATGTAAAACATTTTGCTGTGCTTAGGTACGTTTGATACCTACATGAGCGAAAACCTACATCATATACTGCAACAAAAGTTTAAAAAAAGTTAGTTACTGTTTCCAAATTTTCAACCGCATCAATACAAATATACGCCATAAATTCAGCGAACGCTTCGTTCAACCAAAGCTCTGACCACCACGTCATGGTAACGTAATTGCCATACCACTGTAATAGGGTAACGGAAATATATATTTGCACCGTTGTCACAGTGGCATTGAGACCAAAGGCCGTGTCCGTAAGTTAATTGGGTCTTTTCGGCTATCTTTTCCCAGCCAGCGTTTGCCCAAAAATGGTTTCATTTTGGAAATTTTTGCATATATATTTAGGTTCTCATAACCTCCTATGATTAATCCCTGCCCAAATTTGAATTTTTGAAAAATTCGATATTTTAAGGTCTCGAGGTCGCCCCTGGCGACCCAAAGCCTTGTCTATCAAAAAAGTTCATAAAGTTAGACAAATTCAACAGCATTCGAAGCAGCATACAGAGTTGAGTCGAGTGGTGTTAAATTTTCCACAGACATCTGGCTAACGAGTTACAATGAAATAACTGATTTAGCACCGTCCCAAAACGTTGAAGCGCGCCAAATCACTTTTTGACCATAATTCGTTAGCCAGACGTCTGATTGCGGAAAACATAACATAATTCGACTCAGATAAGTAATGCTGCGTTTGTTCATTTTTTGAAAAAAAAATTTTTTGATACTATAGGGAAGACCCTGGTGCCTTAAAAATCGGATTTTTCAAAATTTCAAATTTGGACATTGAATGATCAGGGAAGGCCGTGGGCAGCCTAAATATGCACAAAATTTTGAAATTCAACCATTTTTGGGCAAACGCTGACTGGGGAATAACTGAAAAGACCCCATGTAGTTTTTGACAACTATCTGTGCGATTTGATGACTTCTAAATAATTCTCCACAACAAATATAACTGCAAACATAATCACTGGGTTTTTGAAATTTTACTTAAGTATTCACTTTAGTTATACTTAATAATTACTTAAAGCACCGACTTTTACTTAACTTTTCGGACAAAAACACACAAACGCCAAATGTGAACCATTGTCATAACCATAACAAAAACAGCAATAGTTTTGCTTCATATTAAGAAGGCACACCGAGTTTATAATTTCTCAGTTAGACCAAGATTAATATGTTCTGTGCTGTTCATTTGTAATATATCGAAATTTGTCAACGTTTTAAGTATTTGTTTTGCTTAATAAGTACGCTTTTAAAAACGACAAAATAAATTGCTTAGCACGTACTGAAATACTGAGTGGAATTATGTAAAATGTTATTTACCTGATGCGCAATTTCGTGGGCAACTAAAAGAGCAACGCTCTGGCGGGTTTGTAAATCAGAAGTTTTTGGATCGTGTATGATTGCGTTTCCGTTATAATATATTAAACCCCATGTTTCCATTCCACCGTACATAAAATTAGTCAAAACGATAAAGTCTGAAACGTAAACAATACCAGTGTCACAGCAACTGAGTCGTAGGATAAATAAGCGATAATGCGCCCCCCATGACGGACAAACATCCCTCACTACAATAAATCGTGAGTCAAATTGACTCTGTCCGAAATAAAGCCTACGGGACTACACAAATTGATAGCCTATTTCGGAGAGAGTCAATTTGACTCACCATTTTTTGCAGTGCTGTAGCCGAAAATTTGTCGACGCCTATTACAATGTAAAAGATAGTTAAAAATTGCCTCACGTCAGATTTTGCCTATATATTTGATAGCAGCACATAGCGGCTTGTGGCGGTGAGGGGCGGCATCCGACGCAGTAAAGTATAGCACAACCCTAAAACTTGCTAAGCTTAGAATTTTATTTAAGCTTATTTGTTGGTTTGTATGTGTGCCACTTTAATTGGCAAAGTGCTTTTGCCAGGCGTGGCGTGCGGTAGATACGACTCCGCTTCAAATCGAATGCGTACTTCATACAAAAACGTCTAAGGTCTGCGCTATACGTGCGGGACAAATATCTGTCCCAGAAAAATGCATAAACGATTTGTTCGTGAAACGGTATTTCTAGTTGGATCCATGGAATGTAATATCAAATATCACAAAGCTCAATTTCATGGAGAAAAAGGCCAATGTATAGAACAGTGCCGTAACAGTAGTAAAAACATATTGCTAAGCCTAAGCCTTAGCTTTAAGCATAAGAATGAGCTTATACCTAAGCCTCCTATTAAGCAAGAAAATATTTAAATCTTAACCGTTATTCTATTGCAGTCCGTCAGAAAAATGTTGCGCTCCCCGAGAAAATCTTTTTTGTAACTGACGTAAAAGGTGCTGTGAATACTGCCGGATAACAAAAGTGATTATCGTGTAACATTTAAGGTTTGTGTAATTTACCACATTTCGTCATCGGATACGAAATGCCAAAATAATTAGTGAAAAATTCCAATGCTTTGACAGAAATCTCGACTGCATATTCTATCTGATCAATAATGATGGGTTGAGCATATCCGCGAACCTGAAATAGTAGTTCTCATTCTATTGTATTTAAATATCACTTTGAACACATCACTTTTAATCAATGATGACGCCATTTTTGAGATATGACGATACGATGAAATTTCAGAGTACAAATTATCGGTCGACTAGTTGTCGAGCGTCGAACTGTCGTGATACCATAATTACAATCTCAACCAATGTTGACGTCATGTTTAACAGATAGGGTCACATACCACAATTCCTGTATTTGTGCGGCCCTCACGATAAGGAAAGTCGCAAATTGCAATTGCAGTCAAATAGGGTGACATTACAACGCTGGTTGCAAAATGGTCGGCAATCCATTCGTTGTCGCTAAAAATTCAACAGTGAAAGCTCGCTGCTTATGGCCGGTTTCGAACGAAACAGACACGCAAACATGCTTACAATTGCAAAAATGCAATATAACAATGAAATTTAGCAGTCGTCAAATGTTCTTAAAATGACATTTTTTCACCTACCGTGTACTATATTGGGTAATTAAATAATGTGATATTCCTATGAACAACATTGCACTGTAAAATTCCGACGAGTTGATTATTAATATCAATCATTTCGTGTGATTGCTGAGTTAATAACAAGAAACATCAACTCACTCTGAGCTGATGTAATGCCGGGTGTGTTGATTAATTAACTCAGATCGAGTTCAATCAATTCAGAATTCTGAGTTCGGAAAGAGGTATATAATTCAGAGCTCACGCTTATGAAATAACGAATGAAATCGCTGGTCGATTCTGCGGTTGTTTGCTAAGTTGCTTCTAGTTCTGACAGCCATACAGCCTTTGCAAACACTTTATTAGCACACATTAAAGTGTTTATAAACTGTAGTTTATGTAAAGATCAAGGTGGAACGTTTAGCTTAGGCTTTATGTTTATATATACTACTGTTACGGCCCTGTTTTTCTATACAATGGCTGAAATTGTTAAAATAATCAAAGCTTACATCTTCTCCGAGCGTATAAGGTTAGTGTTTGCCAAGCTTATGAATTGTTTTCTATGAATGACAGTAAACGTAAAGTTGGCTTTGTAGACAGGTTCATCAAAACATGGAAATATTTCACGAGCTTTTGCAACTGCATATGGTGTGCCAGCGTAGTATCTGAAACCAAAAAATCCATTCTTTACTTGTGACAATGCGCTAACGAAAATTTGACCCTGTTTCGTCAAATTAGCAAATATCAGCAGTAGTGATTCGTTTTTGACACGAAGCAACGTTTTTGACACGAAGCAAACAACTTAAACGAGTAACGCAATTTTATGGCAGTGAAGTTGTGATTTCGGAATTGGTAAATGTTACAAAGCTGCATGGAATTCGTCCAATCTTGTAGGCAGGGGTTACCTTGCTAGGAAAGGCTAAAAAATTTCAAACGGGGCATACAAGGGTATTCGTTGACTTACAAATTAGATTCAAAATTTACAAGGTGTGACCCAAATTTTACAAATTACAAGGTGGGGCCAAAATTTTTCCACAGGGACCGTGGCCCCCGGGCACTGTCTTGGCTAAGGGTACGAATTAGTATCGATTTACACGGCAGACAAAGAACTGCACGATATTAATGTGTGAGTTGTATTTTTATTTTATATTATTGTTGTATTTGTTGCCTTTCTTAATAATTTTGTTAAAGCAATAAGTAACCGTTTGTACCTTGTTGTCTTTGTTTCAGGTAAATCGTACGAATTCAAATAAAATCCATTAAATTCTTCAGAAATAGTATTCCAAAAGTTAACAACGTTCAGTTCGTATTCAATTCCGTTTCGAAACCAATCTTTGCTGCTGTTTTTGTCGTTGGCCGCTGTGATTATTCTAAGACGGTCGCTTTTACGATGCTCAACTGATTCTACAGGAATTCGTTTCGTCTTTCGTCCGGTGTCGCGGTCAATTTCATAAATCAATACTTGTTCCGGTTGTATTTGGGCAAAATTCTTTGCATATAATTCCACTTGTGATGAGTCGTTTAAGCATTGCATCAAAATTGTTACATTTCCAGTAAAGTTTAAATCAGATTTATCCTCCAGTTTTAAAAACGGTTTAATTGTTATCCAGTACTGAGAAGGTTTGAAATGTTTCGGCAGAAAATATTCCACCGATGTATTAACTGTGTCATTCGTTTCTGTTTCAGTGTAGACGGTGTTTTGGCTTGAGTTGTTGCACGTCGCAGCAGCAGTCGAAATCAACGAATCACGAGTACTCGTGGAGTTGCTGTCAGAGAGAAGGAAATAAGACAACACCGCTATGACGACACACACGAGACCGGCAGCAACTACAGAAACAATCACTAATGCAACACAACGTTGGTGTGATGCTTTAGACGAGGCATGACTGTGGACAACTTGGCTCATTTTCTTCAGGTTAGTCTTGATTTAAAATGTATTTAGCTTAATTGAATTTTAAATTTCAAATAAAGAGGGGTGGACTGATATTTATTTGGCCTCTCCAGAGGGTACCCCCACTGTTATTCGGTTACGGACTCTTATTTATTTTTTATCCCACGCTGCGTCATCCTTCGTTACTGTAATATATCCGGTACTGCAACTATCCGCAGAATTAAACGTTTATTTGTCTTGTGTCAATAGCTTGAGCGATAATGCAAGTTTATAGTTCGGAATGTACTTTCAAATTTTAGGTACGCTTTAAAGTTTCGAACTCAAATAATTTGGGCCTGGAGTCCTTTATGCGCAACATTTAGGGATAATTGAAATTTATGGGCTCTAATTAGGGTTTAAGGGCTCTATCCGCTTGCAGACTCTTATTAGGTATACGGACTCCTATGGATTAGTACTCAAAATGGGGACCCCTCCCTCTTATTACCCCTCCCCATCTTATTCTGGTCAATACAGTAACATTATAAAATCATAATATAATTTTTGCGACGTATTCCGAAATGGCAGTAAACACATAAGTATTGTTGGACTAATTGCTTTTTTGTACACTTCTTCTAGATATACTATAGTGACCTGAATAAGAGTGGGACAAATATTTATTTGGCCTCACCAGATGGTACCCCCTGTTATTCGGTTACCGACTGTTATTTATTTTTAACCCGCCGTCCGCTGCCCTTTGTTACTGATATATGTCCGGTATTGCATTGCAACTATCCTTTGAATCAAACGTTTATTTGTCTTGTATCAAAAGTTTGAGCGATAATGCAGTTATACATACGAATGTACTTTCGAAACTTAACTATGCCTTAGAGTTTCGAACTCAATGGGTCATCCACCTTATAATCCGCGCGCTAATGTAAAATTTTGTCCAACCACCCGGTGTAGATATTATTACTTGTCCCGACACTGTCCGAAGGGAGTCGTGACAAAACGTAAAAAATTACCCAAAATAACTAAGTGTATATATGTGTTTGTGTTGTTGTTATTTATGATTGCGATGCTATATGCACACAGTGCAATGTGCCTTTACGTCCTAGTTAGGAACTTCCGGACTTTATAGTAGTATCGTAATAGAGTGTGTTAAAACGACGTCGGGCCTCACTCAGACCCAGAAATTTTTTGCAGCAGCGCGTGCAGCATAAAGTGGATGTTCCAAAATAGCCATAACAATTCTTCTTAGTATATCAAGTCAAACAAGATTTTCAGTAAATAATGAACCGTTTTGGTTCTCTGTCATGTTGAAATTAGGTTTATAATTAGTAAAATTTTTCAGGCAAAATTTAATCAACAATTGTATGGTGATGATATTACTGCTATTGTTTCGAAAAATTTATATTTCGTGGAGGTCGGCCGCTTGAAATATTGGGTCTGTAAAAGATAGAATAGGCAAACCGTTATCATTGCTTAAACCAGGTAGTGGCTGAATTTCTGAAATCGTACTGAAATGTCTATTTAAGTTTTGATTATTTCTTTTACGTTAAGTCGCCGACTTAAAGCAAATACTAAACTGCTTTTGGCTAAAAACAAAGAAAATACAGCGTCACTTTACGGTCAAGATTACAAGCCCACTTCAGCAACAAAAAAAGCTTTGCATGATATTGTACTTAAGAACGTATACAAAACAGCTTAAAAATAAACTGTAAAATGTCACAAAACAATGAAAATACCTGCAGGTTGCCGTAAACAACTGCCACGAGTCAGTTTGATGGCAGTCGGTGTTTATGATTGCATAAATGGTAACATCTTACAGAATTGCATTTGTAGAGCTTACAAGTGTTTTTGCAAATTCGGAATATTTACACAAAACCGAACGCCTGTCACCCGTCTTTATGCGCGCAAATTTCCTTTACCGTTACCGACCTTACCTGTCGTTATTTTTCTACTGCGTTTAATACAATTGCGCAATTTTACAGTGCACAGATGTTATTCACTCGATTTACGAACAACAACTCTTTATCAGTAACTTTATAAACAAACCATTAAGTAATAAATATAACACCGGACAATATGAACATTACACCTATCAACGTTAAAACTAAGTTGTGTGTCGATGGATAATTAGTGAATCAAAACATTCTTGTCTGTACAAAATCGTTGGAAGAGCGTATAAATCACACGTTTCGAGAAATGTATAGCCTCTATAGGAACGCGAAGAATACAAGCAAATGGAAAAAAATATATTGTTGCTGCCATTCAAACAGCCACAAATATTTTTCGATTTAACAGCACCATTTCAGGAGTGTAATATATACTCATTTTTCACTCATACGGTAAAACAGTTTAAAAATTCAAGTTTTTCTACATTATCTGGTTTCAGAAATCTTACAATTTTACGCACGCTTTGAAATTTAATGTCCGCAGGTATACCCGCTCCAAAATATTTTTACCTGTAGCCGTGTTACCCGCGGGTATACATTCATAAAAGTTATACACGCAGTTGCGACACTGACTCTTAATTCCATGTTACTTTAAGGTTTTCGAATGCAACGTTTTGAACTTTAGCGCACTATTTGCCAGCTCTCCAGCCTGATTCATGAGATTTTTTTGAAAATTTTGTGAATTGGTCCCAATTTGCCAAGATAAATTCATAAAAGTTATACACGCAGTTCAGACACTGAGACTCTTAATTCCATGTTGTCGAACCTTTAGGTTGAATACAATTTTGTCGCATTTTATAGTTTTACAGAACAAGCCAATATATATCTGTGATTTCTGCCCGTGGACTTTCGCTATAAGAGTCCACCGTGCCGAGCCGTCGGCCGTTACCCCGAGCGTCGTCGCTCGTCGTTGAGCATAATACAAGAAAATTTTATTTTTCAAAACACCATTCAGCGCTGCTCGGAGCAATGTCGCATGTCGTTTTGACAGTAACTGTACGCAGCGTGACTCGAGACGACGTCCAACGGAATGCGGCAACACGAACACAAACCTGATGCACATTGTATAAATACCATGATCGCGTCAGATGATTTTCAGAACAGTCGTTTGTTGGTTATTAACGAGCCGCTCCGTCAAGTAACGTATTTGGCGCGAGACCAGCGATTATATATGTCGGCGCCAAATTTAGGTCATTTGTCAGTAACTCGTTAGCCAGTCGTCTGATTGCGGAAAATTCAACAGTATAATCGTCTCATCTTAGCAAACTGCGTCGAATAGTGTATAATTTGTCTAAGTTTTTGACGTAAAAAATTTTTTGGGTCCCAAACGGGTACCATGGGACCGTCGAAATATTGAGGTTTTCAAAAATCCAAATTTGGGCACGCAAATGATCGGCAGAAGTCATCAGAAGCTCACACGTGGAGGGAGTTCTAGTCAGACGTTTTTTGTAACTTTATACTCAATCCCAAGGCAATCTTTGGGTTCCGTCTCACATCGAGCCTCTTATTTGCGGAAACGTCGCGAACAACCCGAACTTGAAACCATACGTATTTCTGTGTCAAATCGTACGGTAACGTCAAACATTCAATGTTGAGGGCCCTAACTTTGGCCCCACCTGTCGACGAAACTTGGATAGTGTTGCGAACGAGATGCCAGACGTAGTTTTCAATTAAATAACATGACAAATCTTAGATTCTCAAATCCATTTATATATTCATATGCGGCAATTTTCACTCTTTGCGGGCATATAATGAGTCTTTGAAGTCATAACAGTGAATTACACCTTGACGCTGTTAGTGTGTTGCATGTGAAATATAATAACGTCATTTATAATATTTAGTAGCAAGTTTAATTGAAGGAACGTTTAAATTTTTCCATTTTCCCATTTTTCTACCCCCTGCAAAAAATGGAAAAACTGAAAAAAACACAGTTTCACACACTATTAATAAGTGCGCCTACGTTTACCAGCATTAATTTGGCAGCGGTTATGTTATGGTATTAAAAGTAATAATATTGAGTCACAACATAAATTTAATGAAAACGTTTCTTAAAATGCATAAATACGGGGTCTTTGATTTCCAGAAAGAAAAATTGAAGTTGGCCGAGCAGTTACTCCGCTTTTGAGTTAGTTTCGGTCTCACCTTTTGTCATATTTTAATGTTTTGTTGACGACATTAAATTACAGAAAATATATTTCATTCGTAAATGTTGGAAAATCTTTACTGACGGGTTTAAGCCAACTGAAAATAAACAAAACGTGGCAAAAATTGTCTTTATGCAATTATATAGCTGTTAAATTGCACAAATACACACAGTTTAGTAACACGAGAATTAAGCTGACAGCGCCCTACTCTCATCTGAATAACTTGTCAGGTAAATGACATTAATGAATCATCGCAAAAAGTTGTCAGTTCAATTTGAACAGCCAATAAGGTAAATCCTTTTGGAACCACCCAGGGCCGGATTAAGGTGGTGGGAGGCCCGGGGCCCATATGACCAGAAGGTCTTGGGCCCGTAGGACTAGGAGGCCCGGGGCCCATCCGACTACCATGCCCTTTTTAACCATAATTATTTTATGCATCAAAGCTTAAAGTGATGCATTTTAATGAAACAAATTGTACCAAAAGTACGAAACAAAATTTCGGCCCGGCGACTTTTTTAGATTTACACTTAGAGAAGTCACTTACGATTCCCCGAAGTCTAGACATTTTCTGAAATCCGAAAATGGACGGTGCGGGACCCCGTTTTTTTCTTTTTCTTACTTTTTCGAAAACGCTATTTTCCAAAAATATCTTTGAACACACTCTTAAGGTGACACCAAATCCGACCCCGAATCCGAATCCATTGCTAATTTGTAGAATCTGAATCCGAATCTTGCATGTTGCGAATTTCAAATATATCTATAATTTGTTTCAGAATATCAGCGTAATGCCAGCAGCATAACTTTAAACGTTGGTATTAATATTTCAAGCTCGACCACAGTCCTGAGATTTGTAGCCTGTAATAAAAATATTGATTTATATAACAATTTACTTCAATTTTATTGTTTAAAAAGAAAAAAAATTTGCCAAACACTGTTGGATTTGGTTTTTCATTCGGTTTTTTCAGAACCAAAACCGCATCCGAACCCGAACCGTTGTTGCCACCCTGGTGTGAGATTTCACCCTACTTCGATGGCCAGAGGTTTTATCTAGGAGCAGGAATGCGCGAGGATATGAGTTTTCTAGCTATGTTGTGCACCGGCCATTGCCAATAACCAACCGGCCAGCCACTGAATATAACAGCAAGAGCTACAAAATTTTACTTCATCAATTTAATATTTTAAATCTTAGATTTCGATTCTAAAACTTTTAGCTGAAAATGTTGTCTACAGTTATTATTGTGGTCAATGTTTAGATTGAATCACTAATTGAAACAACTTTGGTTACAGTTGTATTCTAGCCAGCTTTTGTGGTAGATAAAGTGCTTGATATGATCGAGTTTCATAGCTTTTTAAAAATATAGTGAAATCTTTCACTGGAGTGCATATATATAAACTTTTTGACAATAATAAGGGGAATTAGGAGTTAAAACGCTCCCCAAGGACCATTGAAAAAATAGGTTTCCAAACTGCATTAGAAAGAAATTTGTAATGTGTAGAAACGAGGTGCAATAAATTTCTATTTTTCAGCGTAGTTGGTAGCAAAAAGCACTGTATGGGCCGAAGAAGCCTTAGTCCAGTTGCGCATGTGTGCAACTACGCGTAGTAGTATATCTTAATGCCAATGTGCAGTTTAAACGTACTGCTTTTCCAGATCTGAATATAGCTAATCTGACTACACAACTTTTGATCGTAATACCTTAAGTTTGGGATCACAAATGATAGATGGTATAGGCTTAGCTGCCCAGAACCAACCTTGTAGAAACTAGAAAATTAGATAAAGCTGAAGAACTTTCTCAACATTTGGAAAATGATTTTGTACATCCTTTTATATAACCCTGTCGAACAACGCAATAAGTACTTCCCAAAAATCGCGTAGCGGTACAACCAGCGTTAGAGTAAGAATAGTCGGTCGCTCCAAACAGGGTCGAGAGGGCTCCCCAATGGAATGTTTCACAGCTTGTATAACTTCGTGGTCTGCGAAAAATTTTTGTTGGCTTGTTATCAATTGAATCACATCGTGGTTTTCGGTTGGTGGGAGGCCCCTTTTGGTGGAAGGCCCGGGGGCGCGGGCCCCCCCCCAGCCCCCCTTTAATCTGGCGATGGAACCACCCCACTACCAAGCCAAGTTTCTGAATATATCGCTGGTGCTGGTTGTCGTTTTTTGTCACAGAATTTTAATTTAGGCTTCAAAATCAAGTGAAATGTATGTTTGTTCAACGTATTTTCAATCCAGTCAATTATTTGTTCACCAATATCATGCTTCAGTTTAATATTATATAATCGGAGTAACCAAAGCCAAAGATCATTGTAAAAAATTATAAAATTTCAAAAATAGAGTTAAGATTAAGACATATTATACAGGTAAAATGTAAAAAAAACAGTGCTAAAGGCAATATAACACAGCCAGAAAGTGGTAAACAAAACCGTATTGGTTGCTGCAATTTGTTCACAAATATTGGTAATTTCTTTACAAATTGTTTTGAGAAGAAAAACCAAATAAAACCTGTGACATATGTCTTCAAAATAACATGTTAGAACTATATGGTCTGCACGACCCCTGTTCGAAGTGTTGCCCAAGGTCTTGTAACTTTGGAACCAGTGAATGGTGAGGTTCGAAATTCAGCACATCTATTGCATTTGATCTGTTCTACTTCTGTGCCAATTTTGAGAACTGAAATTAAAGCAGTTCGTTAGCTTGACAACCTATTGCTAAGTGGTGATTGGTGCTATATGTATTTGAGAATATGGGCCCTAGATTAATATCTAAACGGTTTATCTAAACTGTGTTTTTTACAAACAGATATAATTTTTGGTTCTAAGTTTCGGCCCATGTAAAGATAAGGGACGGAACTGTTTTTTGTGGGACTAGAAAAGAGTAAGCTTAAGCTTTAGACTATTTTTTGCTTAGGCTTACGAATATGCTTGCAATACTGTTCCGCCACTGTTCTTTACATTGGCCCAAGTTACTAAAAAATACTGAAGATTTATTTTCCTTCGCGTCCTAACTGCTTCAATTCAGTTACGGTGTTATGTCATTGAAAATTCATTATCCGCACGAGCTAAGCTATGCAAGTCATTGTGGTTAAGCATTCAGAAGATGTAAAAAACAAGTGCTGAATACAGAGGTCAGACCGGATGAAACGCAACATTTCCTGAATACTTCTCGCCTGCTTATGGTGTTTGAATAATTGGAAACGACACAACAATTCAACGTTAACTACCTATATTAAGTAGTTTAGCTTCCAGCCCTCAACCAAGCCAAGATAATCTTATATACTCACGGTAATGCCCATGAGGCTCAGGATACAACTAAAAAAATTTGTTAATTGTTCGTTGAGTATGTCGCAAAAGATTGAAACATACTAATTTGGCAGATCCCACGAAACACGTGGATGCCATAACCGTTTTGTTCTCCGGCAGCTGATGAGAACGCGCATGTTTGATAGTAAGTCGCAGGCAAGCAAGCCAATTTATCGCCATGGTTGAAATCGCTACTTGAACAAACCAGCGTCATGAGGACGCTTGAATACGCTCACGCTCACTAAAGTAGCTTATTTCTCAGTTTTTCATTATCATGGCTAATTGGCTTTAATCAAGTATTTTACCATTTCCTACAGTATATATTTTAAAATGCTTTTCCGCAGTCGTATAATTAAAGCTAAACTTCTGAATGCACGTAATTTGGACATTTTTCCAGCTGTTTCACACCAGAATGAGTTCAATTATCTTAGAATTCTGAGTTCAGAATGACACAATTCATAGCTCAGACTTCTGACTGAATTCAACTCATTCTGAATCAAAGTAACCCATTAGAATTTACAGTGTTGATGCTAAAACGTACGACCAGTTGTTTTATTCGATCGACAATGTGTTTTGCGGGTAATTTCAAAACCAAAGTTGTATTCTCACTGAATGTTGATGTCTCAATTCTTAATAATTGCAACTAAAGTTTAATATTAACGACACGTATGTATAGTATATGTAAAATGTCTACAGTACGGAACAGTCCTTAGAATCGCGCGATGAGCTGTTAAAGCTGAATAGTGATGGTAAACGCCTCCAAGACGAGAGATCAAGGATCGAATTTTAGCTTTAAAATATGTGTATCGTAAATTTCTCATTTAAGAAAGGGAAGCAAGCAATTAATTCCAACACTGAAAACAGTAGCTTGTGGGTTGGTTGTAAAACCTGTAAAAGTGCCCGTTTACTTATCCATCCAGGCATTGCTGCGGTAACGGTGTCAGCACGGAAAATGTAAAAATTATACTAAAGTGGAATTATCTGTCTTTTTTCAATAGCGTTGAAGTGCGTGTACATCGCAGTGACTGCAGCAACGACGCCAACCGTCACTATACGGCATCATACTTGTATATTTTGCGCATGACAAGTCGCGGTCATGGACAACGCTGGACGCTGACGGAAGGCGCCGCTCGGGTGACCCACGGTGACGGGCTGCGCCACGCGACGAGTACAGCGCAACCCTAAAACTTAAAAAATTACTCGAAAGCTACCCGGATCGGTGGTCTACTGGACATAGAGCACGGGCGTAACCATAGATTTGGCCATCTGAAATTCCAATACATTCCGGGATTATAGGTGTCAGGATTTTTCCGGCGAATGGTTTCGGGGAGTTATACAGCGTTGAAAACGCATGTTTATACGGCAAGATTCACTGAGAAACTTACAAACTTCAATACTGGAAATCTGTTTAGTTTACGTATGTAGGTGTAGGTGCAAAATTTTTGAAACCTTTTTCAGAAATAGCGTCGAATGTTTGCCAAGTTTGAACTGGAGGTTGAAATATATTTTAATCCACTCGCATCTATAGGACGGGGCGCCCATTACGTCGCCAAACCAATACTCACGGTTCCTGAAACTTACAACCAACTTCATGGACGTCACATGATTTATAAAACATAACAGCTGCTTATCAACAATTTCACGCGTACTTCGGGTTGTTTTAGCTCGATTAGAGATGTTGCATTTGGGTGCTGCGGGTATATACTGTAACGTCTGATCAGCATAAGCATATAAGTAAAACCTAAGCCAGAAACTGTGATTTGAGCTCATATTTTGCCAAGACGTTCATGTCATGTCCTAAAACACCTATTCGTCTATTTTAGAAATTGGCTACTTCGCAACCAGTATAACTGTTGTTTTCGGACACCTCCAATTAGTTACAGAAAAGCAAATTGAATCTGATTGGATGATGTGAAAGTGAAATCAATTTTTTGTTGCAATAACACTGGTTGAAAGTTTTTTGTGTCACTTGGCAGTTTTGCTTTTCTGAACAACAAACAGTGACCCGAATAAGAGGGGTGACTGATATTTATTTGGCCTCTCCAGAGGGTACCCTTCTGTTATTTGGTTACGGACTCTTATTTATTTTTAACCCACGCTCCGCCATCCTTCGTTACTGTATTATATCCGGTACTGCAACTATCTGCGGAATTAAGCGTTTATTTGTCTTGTGTCAGTAGCTTGAGCGATAATGCAAGTTTATACTTCGGAATGTACTTTCAAATTTTAAGTACGCTTTAAAGTTTCGAACTCCAATTATTTTTGCCTGGAGTCCTTTATGCGCTACAATTAGGGATAATTGACATTTATGGACTCTAATTATGGTTTAGGGACTCTATCCGCTTACGGACTCTTATTAGGGATACGGACTCCTATGGATTAGTACTCAAAATGGGGACCCCTGCCCTCTTATTACCCCTCCCCTCTTATTCGGGTCAATACAGTACTGGAGACCGTTCAGCTAAAATTACTATTGTAAAATTAATGTTGCAGAGGCGGCTTATATCAAGGCTAATTAACAATTGACCCTTTTAAGAACGTTACTGAGCCTTTGCAATCATTAGCATCGGATATTTTTCATATACGGATATCCTGCAGTATCATCGTGCATTTGGCCCTGTGATATCAATGATCAGTGGTGTAGTGGGTAGCATGTCACAGCATTGCAAACCGGAGGCCCTGCTTCGATGCCCGGCTGGTTTAATATATTATTGCCAATTACACATCACCACGTTGCGTTCGCTTTCAGGTTTAAATATTGGAATAGACAATGATGCGTGTCGTAGACGCGCACGACTCAACACTCACCTATCATGGCGGCTGGTAACGCTGACAAAATGATGTATCGTGGGGGCTGCATGCCACACCAAGTTTGGCGTGGGTGACTGTTGATCCCTGCTTCTTAGGCACAAAGTACGGCAAGCGCACGTAAGATCGTGACTGTCGCGCACAGTCGTTGCGTCTGGGAACTAGGGCGCATGGCAGTCTGTCCCTGGACACCGCGCACCTCCGGGCATTTCAGTATGTATCCGGATATCCGGAAACCCGAAATGAAATTTTTTATTTCGGATGCCTCGAAATTTATTTTGAGATTTTATGTGTGCAAACCTCAGTTTTGTTCGTTAAGCACAATTCATAGCACTAACTAAAGTTACCCTCAAATGCAAAATAATCGCTATGAACAGTATAAACGCCAGCAGTTATAAGGTGATTATTTTGACGTAATTGCTTTAATCTGAGTAAACGTGTTAAAGCAATAATTGTGTTGGATTACACAACCCATCGCAACACCCAAAGTTACGTATATACTTTGTTTTGAAATAACACAAACATATTTGCGTTAGCCTCCGATTTGAACCACTGGAACAGATAGGTTTTCAAACCACGCTTCACTCGTATCCGTACTTAGAACTGTTTAAAAGACAAAAATGCTGATACACAAGCCCAGAACTTAAAACACAGGCCCTTAAATCTGAAAATCTTCAATATCATGCTACAACTGTTAACTTTACTGAAAATTCCTAAGGTGATTTGAGGTGAAAGTGGTCTATTAGCAAGATATTCTCTTTATCAAAAAATAGTGAGTCAAATTGGCTCTCTCCGAAATAGACTTTACGGGACCACATAAACTGAGGCAAATTCGACTAAGCCAGAGTCAAATTCGACTCACTGAGTCACACGTTTGACTCCGGCGGAGTAGAATTTCACTCAGTTTGTGTAGTCCCGTAGAGCCTATTTCGGAAAGAGTCAAATTGACTCACCATTTTTTGCAGTGTAGTTTAGTGCAATTCGCTAAAGTTTGTTTCAATAAAAATTTTTAACTTCGGTGGTAGGAAGCGGTCGCTGCGCTTCTGATTTACAAAGAATAAAGCAAATTCTTGTAAAAGTAATGGATGGTCGAAAGATGACTTGTTAAACAATTTACCGCGACGATAAGGGTGAAATCTGTTCGTTGTAATGAACATGCAGTTTTCATGTATATAATTATAACTTTCAGTCAATGGACTCTGGAAAATTCATTTGTTCCTTTTATTTTAACCGGATGATCAGAGAAACCCAGTGCCATATGTTCAGTTCATTAAGGATTTGAACCAGAATTGCCGTTGTTGGTTACTGTAGTTACTGGTTAAATTTAATCAGTAAAAATAATTTGAAAATATGAATTAAATTCGGTATTAATAAAATTAAGATATGATTTTTAATGATTCGTCAGAATGTTGTTTCGCGAAACGCCTATTTTCTGTCACATTTTGTGAAATATACATAAGCTATTTGTGTTCACAGTAAAAATTTTATGGTTAATCTCGTTTGAAATGCGTAATGTTCCGTGTGTAAATCTGAAACCTGTGGACAAAATTACGACTGAAATAAAAACAATTAAAATATTCGGTACATAAATTAATTTTATTCAGAGATCACAAGATACTTTTAATGTTTGAGATCGAAATGTCGTTAAATGGAAATTTTTAGAAAAAAATATTTGTTTTCAAAATCAAATCATTACTATCGCCACATTTTTGAGTAATTTGAAAATTTGGTTATTAAAATTTAGGTAATAAAATAATGTTCAATGATTCAAATTAGTATACCAGATTTCGCTTCCGAATTAAAATTTCGCCAATATTTAAACCAGCATCGCCGTCGTGAAGCTTTGTCAGTCCTTCGAAGCGGACAGATCTTTTCTTTGCGTTTTTGTAAAATAAACCACTATTTGGCTGTTCGGCGTTTATTTCATTTCAGTTTAATTTTTTAATTTTTAAACTCCGTCAAACTGAGAAATCACAAGAGTTTTGTCGTCAAATTTAAACGATTCATACACTGTTGTCGCAGCTGTAATTACTATGTGGATACGCCATCGCGGCGTAGGGTCTGAGGACCCTACGGACCGCCGCAGTCGGCCATCTGGTCAAAATGGTCCGTCTGGCGGCGCTCACAGTATTTTTTGTCAATTTTTATCTTCTTCTTCTTCTACTTTATTTTTGTCTTCTTCTCGTCTGCCCAAATCAGCACCGTTATTTGCCTTCTTTTTTGTGTTTTTGTTTACTTCTACGCTGCTGATCACTGAAAGCAATGCGCTGTCGCTTACGTCAGAGGAAACCGTCAAGTGAGTCTTTGTTGAGTTAAATCTGGCGCTCGCAATAAAAATCACCCGTTCTTTGGCCATGTATTTTCAGTGTATGATGAACGCATTGTTTTTTGTATTCAAAAGCAATGGTGACTCCGTATTTCTCAGTTTTTTAAATTGTGTGCTGTGTCGCCACGTCCGCCATCCATTTTTTGAAGTATGCCGATCTTTTACAAAACCCCGACAAAATTAAATTTTGAGTAAAAGCAGTTAATTGTTTTGCTAATTTATTTATTTAACTAAAAAGCATTTAATTAAGTTTCGTTTTTTGTATATTTTCAGAGACTACGAATGCTCAAAACCGTCCGACAGAATCAAGCAAGTCCGGTACCGTACCGTACAATGCTCTGAACTTGTCGACTATATTGAAAATCGTGGATATCTCTACGATAGATCAGATGGATGTAAGCGAGTCGTTTGTTGAAAGGTTAAAAATAGACGCAGACCCCTTTTATAAATATAGACACACTATGATTTTTTTCTAGTTGAAGTAATCCAAAGCCCGAAACATGCAAAAACCTCCTTATTCCTAAATGCTTGTATCCAATCGCGAGTGACCGATTGATATTCAAACAATCACCGCAATCATCAATCATTAAAGATACTAACTGAGAATTTTTCCATTAACCCTTTCTCACATGCATTGTAGCCAATCACCAGTGAGCGATAGGTTTTCATACAATTACCGCAATCATCAATTATTAAAGATACTAACTGAGAATTTTTCCATTAACCCTTTCTCACATGAATATTTTCAATTTCTTTCAAACTTGTTTTCGAAGTTCGGAATTGCAACTCAAAGCACCAACTATCAAAGCTACTACACGCTGTAGTAGAACATCAACCCTATTTCTGCATTCAAGCATAAATTTAGAAATAACAAATATAAAACGAAATGTTTTAAAATATTTAATTTTAGATTACAAATCGAGAACCAACGAGACCGATTCTACAGAAATCGCTCGTATATTCTCACAAGATCCTGTTTTATCCGTCCAAGACAACTGTCCTGTGCTCAAGTAAACTCTAGTAATCACACCACTCCGCTTAGATCTAGGTTAAGATTTCTTCTTTATGGAATCATTTAGAGGTTTTCGCCAAAATAGTCACAAATAAATCGCAACAATTTCACATCAATTGCGGTTTGCCAACTTATCTGCTAGATTTACATCATATAAATATTAATATATCTATTATGAAGGTGCCAATTTACGACCAAGAGAACAGGGCCGTAACAGTACTATAAGCATATTCCTAAGCCTA
The DNA here is from genome assembly GCA_030248215.1 of Enoplolaimus lenunculus. Taxonomy (NCBI): domain Eukaryota; kingdom Metazoa; phylum Nematoda; class Enoplea; order Enoplida; family Thoracostomopsidae; genus Enoplolaimus; species Enoplolaimus lenunculus. The sequence goes on from JASANG010003372.1 coordinate 84,226, forward strand.
AGCCAAAGCAAAAAGTAGTCTAAAGCTTAAGCCTACTCTATTGCAAGACACACAGAAAAATGTTCCGGCCCTGATCGTTACACGGGCCCAATTTACAAAGCAAACTTTAAACACTTTAGAAAAACGTGCTGTGATGGCTGGCTTGGGCCTGAATGTGCTCAAACTCGCTGTAGTCCGCCATGTTTTCGAGGCACCTGTACGTTGTCTGGCAAATGTATTAACTGCGGCGAAGATTACACGGGTAACGCGTGCCAGTATAAGTTGAAAGGTGAGTGTAGTTTTTGTTTAAAATAGTTGAAGTGCCCCCTGTACGCTGTCGGAAAAATTTATTAACGGTGGCGAAGGGTACACTGGGCAATATTAACTGCGGCGAACGGTACACGGGTAACGCATGCGGCTATAACTTGAAACGTGAATATAGTTTTTGCTTTAATAGTTTAAAATTAATTTTTTGTTATCCCTTTATTATCGAAAAAAATTAATTCGTAACATTGCAAATCTCAATCAATTACCTGGTACTTTAAGATACTTTTTTTCGGTTAAAAGCTTTTGAATTAACGCGTAAAGTTTTATTAGCAATTTAAAACTTCAAAACGCAGCCTACTGCGTCTAGGACGAACCTTTCTCTTACGCAGTTGAAGAACCGTAAACATATTTCAGTTGAATAATTCATATGAGACAATGTTAGTTTTACTGCTGTAACAGTAGATTAGTCATATTCCTAAGCCTAAGCCGAAGCCTAAGCGTTGATAATAGTAGAATCCTAAGCTTAAGCGTAAGCGTAAGCCTAAGCCTGAGCAAAAAGTGTAGTCTATAATCTGAAGCCTCCTTTTTTACAGACCCACCAGAAATCAGGACTGCACTATAAAGTAACATGGGTCATAAATTGAGTGAAAATTCCAGATTTAACATTGTCAACACCAAGAGAGATAACGGTTCGTTAGTCGCAAGCATAAGTTAAATGCGAGCAGCCAGCGCATCAAAGTAATCATCGTTAATGCAAAATACAGCTTTGATCGACAATAACTCGTTCATTTTAAACGCTTAAAATATAAACGCGAATTTTGGTTTGCTTATTTATAGATGGTAAAGCAGTGGCGAATTGCTATTCGGATACTGCATGTAATACAGAAATTGTCGCCGAAGTTGGACAAGACGAATGCTTCAAAGAAAAAGGCGGCGAGTCGTTTGGCCCCAACCGAGATTACTGTGTTGGAAAGAACGGCGAAGTCCAAACAGCGGACAATTTGTACGCAGGTATGTGGACCAGAGCTGCACGCTATCCGCGGGTACCCGCGGGCTCGGATAAAGGTGGGTAACAGGTAAAAAAATTTTGCAGGGGTATACCCGCATGTAAAAAGATAAAATTTCTGTGAGTAAACCGCAGTACGTATAAAAAATCTTTACCCACTTACACATCTGATGTGGACAATTATGATCGGCCGCGAGGGATGCAGGGAGGCACTTGTAAATTGATTAATTGTAATGGAAACGGCATTTATTATTGAATAATCATTAAAGTTTTGAAAATGTTAATTTTAAGGACCAATATTTTAATTGTCTCTGGACCGAGTTTACACTGATCGTAAATGCCCAGCTTTAACGTTGCTTAGTGAAGCGTAGCATGAACTCTTCAGTAAATAGTTGTTAAACCAATAAAGAAATTTGAAGATCTGTTGACAGAGTAACTACAAACAATGTAGTTGTATAAAAATTACATTTCAAACTATTGTCAAAATGTATGATCCTATTATTAACGATTGAAAAGTTATTGCAATGCGAAGGAGATTAGTGCGTACACCTTAGTTTTAGAATGAACGCTTAAATTTTTCAACTTGAACGTTTGCTAACCAGACGTCCATTCGTTACAGGTAATCCTAATTCGACTATAACAGTTAGAAAAAAATTTAATAAAACTATATTTCTTACTCAGATATATTAAATTTGAATATTTTTCGTTTGTCTTCAGATCGGCCTTCGGATCGAAACGCACCGTTTGCAACCTGCGCCATCACTGGTCGTTATCATTATCGCACGTTTGATGGTCGAAGTTATAACTTGGCTTCGGATTGCAGACACATTGTCGCCACTGATACCGCAGATGATTGGGAAGAATCAAGCAGTACATGGACGGTTGAAGTTGAAAATTACGAATGCGATGGAGCAAAAATGGATTCGTGCAAAAAGGTATACATCAGTAATTGTATTTTAGAGACATGACTTAAGTCAGATTTTAACTTTAATCTTAATTTTATTTCTTGTGCTATTAGTTATACTGTTGCGCTGTTATTTTTGGTTGTTTCAGTCAGAAACAGTATATTAAGAACAGTTTTGCATTTAATATCCCCAATAAATTTTTACTAGAGAACATTGTTTTCCTTGTTTCGTATCATGCATGCAAAACAATGCAATAATCCTAAACCTGTGCTTCGGTTAGCACCCGTTTAGCCTCGGATCGCAAGATTAGTCAAAGTAAGATTAGCTGCAAATACTAAAAGTTTTAAAAGCAGCTGACCAAAATGCTTTCAGAAAAACTTTCTTATATTTTGTTATGTGTTTTTAGCGTTTGATCATTCATTTGCCTGATTTGAAAATCGCTGCAATCGGCAAAAGTGTCGTAATCGACGGTGAAGAAATTCCGGACGATGAAGCTTTCATCAAGAAAGGTAAGTGAATTTGATTATTTTAGCTATGTGGTTAATATTATTTATGTACCAAATCCTCTTCAAAATTTAGCGTTAACTTTTCGAATTTAATAGCAAAATATACATTTATTTTGAAAGTTTTCTTAAACTAAGATTAAAATTATATTATTTTATTTTACTCTTTTCGTTTGATGAACGTGGAATCAACTTGCAACGCGCATAGATTAAGGCTAAATTGAAAACATATCGCGATAATGTTCCGCAATTGACTTTAAATAATAGCAAAATTAAGCTTCTTTGCAATTTCTTTAAATTAAAAGTAAAATGCAATTTTTTTGCAATTTCTTAAATTAATTGCAAAATTTGAATTATTTATTGTGACATTTTCGTTTTCAGAAGGTGGAATCAATTTGCAACGAGAAGGCGAATTTACGTATTTGGACACCAGTTCAGGGCTTCGGCTAAAATGGGACGATGGCTTATCTGTGTACGTAACGGTTGACAAGCAAACACACTTCAACGGAGTCACTGGGCTTTGTGGAACGTATAACGGAAAAACTGCAGGTAAATGACAGGTTACATCCTCGCTATAATGAAATCGTTTCAGTCTAACGGTTAATCTATGCCTAAGTCTAAGCTTAAACTTAATCTTAGACCTAACTGTACTCTTAAGTCCCACTACATTCTTTGGAATTCGTTATAATTGACGTTTGCATCTATGTGATAGTATTGGCCAAATGCTACTTTAAGGAATATAACTGCTGCGTAAGCAAAGCTGTTTTGTGATCAAACCTTACACATACAGGATGCATGTGTAAGTTGCTGTGGCTTGCACATGTCAATAGTGGTTACGTCTACGTTATTGTAGTCCCGCTGAAAAACAGGACGACCCTAGCATTTTTCAAAAATCGTAAAAAGGTGTTGAACGCATTAATAATAATTTTTCAAATATATTTTCATAGACGATTTCACGCCGTTTGGATCGGAACCAAAAACTGACGTGAAATTTGGAGCGTTCGTTAAATCATGGCATAGTCGCGGCAACGACTGTCAAGAACCACAAGCGCTTCGCCATACGTGTCAAACTGAAAACGCGATGTCTGAAGCGCGTCGTCGGTGTATGATACCGTTACGTGGTGAAAATTTCGAACCGGGACATACTGTGGTAAGAACATTAAATTTTAGAATTTTTTAATTTTACTAAATAAGTATCCAGGTTGTACAGCTGTAGAACACTATTTTTTAAAAAATCTTTGCGAAATTAATGCTTTATTGTAAAGTTTGAGCTGTTCATTTTGAAGATTTTAGAAATAACGTGAGTATTTTGCAATGTAGCGATTGCGCAACTGAATGATTTTGACCGCCGCAAGAACATCAAAGGTCGCAAAACACTTTGCTTTGAGTTGGTTTTTAAACATATTAACTCGATACGTTGTTTAGCTTGATCCATTATGGGAAACCGAAGTTCTCTAAAGACGACATACCAGAGTTAAAATTTTTCTACTAAACACCATTTTAGGGAACGTCCGATGCACTGTCCCACGTAAACTACTAATGACGTCAGGTTCCTATTCGCATAAATGTGTTGTATTTAATAGGTTATTGCTTCGTTTCCAATACAATTCAGTATCCGTTTCCGGCATATTTTTTATGTATTTGGTTTTAATATTAATTATTCGCTTGGCCCCAGGTGGATCCGGAAGAATTTATCACAGCGTGTATGTTTGACTATTGTGCACTTGGAAGCAAAGCATCGTCGGAAAATAAAGACGCTGTTGTCTGCTATCATTTAGCGGCATACAGCAAAGAAGTTTCACGACACGATATAGTGCTTAAATGGCGTGATACACTACTTTGTCGTAAGTCAAACGATTTCAGTAAAGAAAAACCCAATATTTTTGGAGACATAACAAAAATTCAATCTGTTTTTTTCTTGGAGTCAAAACCTTTGTTTCACTTGTTTCAAATCGCATCCAAAACGTTTTCGATCGTGGGTGCGAAAAGTTCGTGATTTTAGTTGTATCTCAGGTTCAATCACCAACTTTTATTTAAGCTGTGCCACCATGACGCAAATCAGCTCCGGTTCATAATTGCAGTCTGATATCCCTGTTATTCCCCCAAATGCACTATATAATCCACAAATAAGGCGCTAAGCAATATATTGCTTTGGTTGTTTATACTTTTTGTCCATTTCGATACCGATAATTCCTTTGTTAACAGACTTCAAGTGTTCTTCACAAGCTCCCAAATACCAATGCAGAAGTTAAAAATGATTATTCAGTATGATCGCGCAGGGCCTAAATGTGCTTTTCATGGCGGTTCAGCCGCCGCGTGTAGAATCTGTTTGTACATTGCAAAAAATGGTGAGTCAAATTAACTCTCAACAAAATAGGCTTTTCCTGACTACACAAACTGTGTCAAATTCGACTCCGCCAGAGTCAAACTCGACAAGTCATAATCGTGAGCAATTTCAGTTTTAAACACTTTACTTTTCGAAAAAATTCAGCTGAGTGGATTTCATTTGCGATTTATTGCTAATTATTTTTAATATTTCAGCGAAACAATGTGAAAGCGGCAAACAATGGTCCGAATGTATGTCGCGTTGTCCAACGACGTGTGCAATGCAAGACCGCGCTCAAGACCCACAATGCACTCGAGACTGTGTTCCTGGTTGCCAGTGTCCGTCTGGTTCACATTTGGATCATGGAAAATGCTACAAATCTGAAGATTGTGTCTGTTATCATCAACGACAACGATTTGATCCTGGAAGCACCATAAAACAAGGATGCAATACTTGGTGAGAACCTTGCAAAAAACCAGGAGACACAGGTGGTGTCGGTCCCTACCTGGAAAATATCGGCGACCCGTGACAAATTCGGCATACGAATACTAAAAGCGTTGATATATACACGGTCGAAACAATTATGCGCTCAATTGTGGTTTTGAAGCTTGTGTTGTAAATGAAACCAAATTAAAATCTATTTGTTAGCTGAATTAACTTTTAATTTAATCATGATTGGATGATTCTACTCTCTAAAAGCTAAAACTAACTTGATTTAAGCTTAAGCTAATCCAGCAGTATTAAACTAAGTTTCTAGATTAACTGAACTAAAAGATTGGTTTACTCTTGAACTAGTTTAAAATTTTACGTATTTTTAGTTTAAGCTAAGCTTAGTGGACTCTCAGATGCACATATTTTCAGAGCTGGATTAATTACTTAATTAAATCAAAAATAAGTTTACTTAAACTCGTGTTAATCTAAAAAATGTTAGTTTAAATAAAACTTAAAATTTTAGTTTAGTTAGTCCGTCCAGCCATTTAAGTTTTACTTAAACTAATATTCAATCTTAATTAAGCTATAATTTAAGTTTAACTTTTTAGAGAGTATGCTACAAGCCATTTTTCATATTTCACAAAATGTACCAGCGCACGTTGCGGTTTGGCTCCAAGCCCCTCACTTTTGAAGGGTTGTTCTCGCATTCATTATATTACATTTATAACTGTCAGTCAATATTCTTTACCTTTTGTTACAAATATAAGCAGACCACTGTTCCAGTACAATAGCATGCAAAGTTTCATTTACAAAGCTGGTTTCTCCATAAATGGTGTACAGTAACCCTAAAAACGCAACGCTTGCTGGATACATTCTTTTCTGCACAGAAAGGAACCCAGTTGCATGTTTTTGTCCAGAGTTTGATGCACTTTTGATTTCACTGGTTTTTTATTGTTCAGCACTTGCAAAAGTGGACAATGGGACTGCACAACGGAAGTATGCGTTTCAACCTGCAGCGTCGTTGGGCAAGCCATGTACAGGACGTTTGACTCGAAAGTGTATCCGTTCACCGGAAAATGTGAATACGTCCTTGTTGAGGTAAACGCAATGCCTATGTTTAGCAGATCCGTAATCATGGGACCGTGAATGGGGATGGGATGATGACCAAAGGACACAGACAACCTTTGCACTTTAAATCAGTACCATACGAACTGTATTTAGTTGGTATCGCACCATACGAAAATTCGCTACTTTGATATCAGCGAGTAAATGTATTGAAGGCTTTCAAGAAACATTTTCATTTTGCCAAATAATTAATGGTTGGCAAAGTTTGAGCTAGTTTGAGCGACCACTGGTGCCTTTGCAATCAGACCAATGGCAACTGCAAGTGCTATCTGTTTGCCAAAATTTTCGACCTGCAAAGTTGAGTCTGTTTCGTGACTCAATTTGAAAATCGACTAAAGCCAGAAGTCATCCTTTAAGTTATGCGTCTACACCCAGCTATTACGAACAGTTTGCTACCGCCTATTCATTAGGCATATTTGGTGTGGAATACAACTTTATTTTTTGTTTGTCATACTTTTGTGCGCGCCCGTATTAAAATGATTTCTAGTACCAAGTCGACGCTACATTTATACTTGCAAACTTAAAATTTGAACAAATAAAACCTGCAACGTCCACAATACGTAATTTAGGCATCGTTTCAGCGCCGCAAAAACAATGCATTTTAAAATAAACAGGAATCAAAACCATCAAATGATTCGAAGAAATTGTCAGTGACAATGAAGAAAGACGACTGTGGTGAAGACGAAACGCTGAGCAATTGTCACTTCCACGTCCGAATAGAAAGTTACGGATCCATTGTTGAGTTGCATTCTGCTCAAGATAGTGTAAGTTTTTATGTACGAAACCTAAATCAGAATATTAGCTTGATGTTAACAGGATTTTTTAGCTGTAATTTTTATGGCCGAATCAATAAAAGCATTTATTCTTAATGCTACTGTCTAAAAGCTTTAACTAACTTGATTAAAGCTTAAGCTAATCCAGCAGCATTAAACTAACCTTCCAGGTTAACTAAGCTAACAGGTTGGTTTATGCTTTAAACTTATTTAAAATCTTACATAATTTTATTGTTTAGGTTCGTGTTATTAGAACAATCGGTTGAAGATGTTAACTTAAAAAATTAAACATTTCTATTTTTTGGGAAATGATATATTTCCAGGCATTGGCTGAACACCGGGTGAAAACCGATTTTGAAACCAAACCTATATTTGAATGAAATATATACGCAACAGTTATCTTTGGACATGTACCCTTCCTTGAACAGAATGAATCGTGGAGGCCAATGTAAACAACAGGGTCGTTACAGTCATATATGCGTATTCCTAAGCCTAAGCCTAACCAAAAAATAGTTTAAAGCTCAAGCTTGCTGTATTGCATTTCCCCGAAAACCGTTGCGCCCCTGATCTTTACAAGAACCATTTTAGATTACAATCAATGGACTTCGTGTGGAAGATTTGCCGTACCGCAACAAAGACGTTTCATTGTTGCGTGTGAACGATATGTGGACATCTGTTCAAGGTGTTGGATGGACGATTATGGCGAACAAAAACTTTTTGCATATTTCGGTCGCGTCACATTGGAAAGATAAAGTAAGCAAATCGCCAATGTTTCCAGCTCTAATTTTTTACTAAAGTATGACGGGAACCAATTGTACTGTCAACTTGCGTACCACCACACCTTTGCTTTCCATTCTGTGGGAATGTTGTATCGCATTTTAGTTGTATCTGACAGATCACTGTGCCTCGATGTCGACCATATTTCTAGTTATATTTTATCGTGCAACTAGAATGAATCCAATCGCGGATCCACGGGGTGGCCACCCCGGCCGTGCCCCCCCCCCACAGCATCTCGACAAAAATTATATTGGGACTCAAAATGGGGACCCTCCTTTTATTTCGGTCACTACAGCATGGGTCAAAAATAAGTTTATTACCTGTGAAATTTTGGCCCCCCATTTTGAGATCCTGGATCCGCCACTGAATGAATCTATGATTTTTTATTTATTTTAAGGTTCGTGGATTATGCGGTACGTACAATTGGAACGCGAAAGATGATTTCCTGACGTCATATGGCATTGTTGAAAACGCCATCAACAATTTTGCTTCATCATATCAAACGTATTTGGACAGTTGCCAAGAAGACTTGAAAAACAGCCAAACTGCATGCGTCAAAGATCCAGTGGTACGTTACCATTTGGTTACTATGTTTTTATGCCTTTCATTTGTAAAATTAGCTAAGTAAATTTGTATTCATCTTTAAACTCAAATTAATTTCAAAACCGTGTGAAATTTTAGTTTGTTTCTTAAACGGATTTTAGCGGATTTATTTGATTGTAAGCGAGCATTAACATTGAAGTTTATAATATGATGTTTACGATTTTGAACCTGGCTCGTGTTGCAGAGACGTGACTTTAACACCGTCTCTGGCTGTATGTCGGCAGACGCCAAAAACTCTAATATTTTGACATATTCACAGTTCCCACTCGAGTTATTAATCCCCCGTTGCGATGTTTCACTAAACATCAACATTATTGCCGAATATGTGCAAAAATTATATCCGTAATTATAAATCGTTGTCAAGCTCTTCAGGTTGAAAGTAAAATTTCAACTGAAAGTAGAACTACGAATGTAAATATACACCGTAGTTAAACGTTTGTAATCTCTGTTTAATATTGTTTCAGATGCGTGACCGCGGCCGTGATTTGTGTCGCATTTTACGTTCGGACAATGGTCCATTTGCGTCTTGTCAAAGTGCAATTTCGCAGTCAGAAATGCAAAAATACACCGATCAATGCGTTGAAAGTTCATGTCAGTATGGCAATTTGTACGGTGCGTGCATTTTGCTCGCTGATGTCGCACATCAATGCACAAACGCTGGCGCGAACGTAACGTGGCATACGGATCCAAGTTTGCAATCAGTTTGCTGTAAGATTTCGCTCAATTCGTTAGCTGTGTTTGATCGCAACGGAATAGGAACGATTTCATTTTGAGAAAGTGTACACTTTCTTGAAAGGCCGGATAAAATTTGTAAAGTTGGGGATTAATACATTTTATAAGTTTGATACCAGAATCGTGGGTAGAATTTCGTTTCCGGAGATGCATAAACGGCCAAACAGTTTTTTGCGAGCGACAGAATTTTTGATATTTAATAGAGAACCGGTGGCTTTACTCAAAAAAGCTTCTTAGTGGAATGTTTTAATCGGTTCGTGAGAAATTTCTGAACTGAGGGGTTATGCATTCTGCATACCCATGTGCGACCATGATTCGAGTTATGGTTCCGCGTAGAAAATCAACTTTTGGCACGTAATGCGGTGTTCACGTTAATTACTGGGGCAGCCCGGAACTCGTTTTGTCCATGTTGATTCGACGTGAACACAAAATACAAAGATATTCTAAATGCAAATAATTCAAATTGCAAACTTTTTGTATCATACGATATTCTACAGGACATTCTGGCTCGTTTACCACAACCTTACAGACATTTCGGATTCAGTAATTCATACAAAATTTTCGTGAAAGGTTCTATATGAAACTGCTTAGCTTAGAAATATTATGTGATATTGACGGACAATATTTCGAATATCATGTGATATTGCAGTACAAACAGCTACAGTTACAACCTGATCGATACATGGGTCAATGTTTCAAAGATTTTTTAGCAAACATTATTGGTCAATGCCGTAACGGACGTGGATATACGCAATGTGCAAATGCTTGCGCACAAACTTGCCAAAATATGGCTGATGAAGAACGGTTGCAACAATGCAACGCAGGACCGGAAGCTAAACAATGTTTGTCCGGTTGTACTTGTGCACCCGGATACGTTTATGATGAACATCAAGAAGAGTGTGTTGCAGTTGCTGAATGCAGCTGTTTTGATCAATTTACGCGAAAAAATTTCGCCGCCGGAGAAAATGTGAAACGCGGGTGCAATACTTGGTACGAGTTTTGTACCGGAATGACAACCTTAATGTCTTATTTTTACATGTACAAGTTTTTACCTGAATGTCAAATGGCTATAAAACTGGATTTCCACGCTCAAACTGTAGTTAGTTGTTGTTTTCACTGCAAAATCTTGCACATGTAAATACGGCGTTTTCTTCAAGAAACACTGACGATGAATAAAACATTTTTGAAAGAATGAATCGTATCCGATGTGAGGAATTATAACAGCTACTTAATTAAGCAAAAATGATGTTTCTTTACTATTTAAAACCCTCTAGTGATACTAAGTTTTTTCCATTCATAGTATTTTTAAAGTTGCTGTTTATTTCAGCACCTGCCGAAATGCTCATTGGAAATGTACAAAGAAAGAATGCACTGAAAACGTGTGCCCAGGCAATCAAGAAGTTTTAGATAAAGTCTCTCCGTGTCGTCTGACGTGTAATAATTTTGACCGAATGGATGTGTCAAAATGTCCTGGATCGTCGTACAAAGGTTGCGGATGTCCAGAAGGAACAGTTTTTCAGGTGAGCTCACATTTATATGTTAGTCAACCAATTGATTTCCACACAGAATATACCATAAGCAACTGGCATTCTGGTTTTAGTCAGTAAAACATTTGATCTGTTACAGCCGTGTTTTATACATTGACCGCATTGACTTACCGAAGTTTGAAGTTTTTCACAATAAATTTACAACATTTTGCTAACTTAGTTGCAATACCAAGCATACTCTCATGCAAGCTTTCTTTTTGTCACAAGCATATGGTTGATTTTCAAACTTTATAGAGTACATAAAACCTTATCGTAACCTTGCTTGGTATAGTAATAATCTTAAAATTAGCAAATCGCGCAAATTAAATACAAAACTGATGTTAAAAATCTAGTTTTTTCATTCACCTGTTCGAAAGTTACGTTACCAGTGCTAACTGATTATGGATGATGCTACGCAGATTTGAGCAAATTAGTAGTAAAATGCAAAGCATTTGACTAAAATTGCTTACATTCGGTGGTTGTTAGCAAATTCTTAAACAGATTATATTTTTTGAGTTTCAGGGGAATAACTGTGTAAAACCATCACAATGTCCGTGTCAAAGCTCAGGCAAAGAATATCCGGCCGGGACAACATTGAAGAAAGGATGTAACAAATGGTAAGTCGAAAGCAGACAAACATGCTCAGATTTCATATTTATGTTGTTCTACTGGCCATGAATTTATGAGTTATACAACGCCAGTGACGGCTGACGGACCCTAAGCGTTTTTTGTTCACCAAGCTTAAAAGCTTCATCGCCAATGAGCAAAACCCCAAAAATTTACCAACTGCACGCGTGTTCTTGTGGAAGTTACATCATTAAAATTTTAGAGGATTTGTACACCTTTAGTTTTTAAGTTGTAACACAGTATCATAAGGCTTTTGTTGCACCTAAAACCTAAGCTTCAAACCCAAGCCTAAGCGTAAAAATGAAATTATATTTACTTAGTATCACATAAGCAAATCTAAAGTAAGGATAAAACTGAGGCTGAGCGAACAAATTAAAAGCATAAGCCGACTCTGTTGCTATTTCGGTTTAAATGGGACGCATCTAAGAGTATCCATGAATTGGCCCATGTTGCTTTAAGGGGCGTCCAGGTTTTTGGTGGGTTCATAAAAGAGTAGATTTAGATTGTAGATTACATTTTTTTTGCTTAGGCTTAGGGTTAGGTTTAGGAACGCATTTTTCCAACGCTTAGGCTTAGACTTAGGAATACGCTTAATCTATTGTTATGTCCCTTAAAGTAACATTGGCCCATGAATCAATTAATGTTTACATTACATTGATATATTTTCAGCATTTGCGGAGGCAAATACTGGAATTGTACCAAAGAAAAATGTGACGCAACTTGCTTGGCAACGGGGGACCCGCATTACGTTACATTTGATGGAACGCCGTATTCATTCGAAGGCAGATGCGCTTATATCATGGCACAAGGCTTGGATATCGGTAAGAAAACCTCTTGAATGACATTCATACAACGTTGCTAAATTCGGAAATTTGTTTTTGAACACCAACAATATTCACGCCTAATTATGTAAACACACTGTAAATTCCAGTGGAATGATTTTAACTCAGAATGCGTTGAATCAACTCAGGTCTCTGAGTTCTGATAGCTGTTATAACTCAGATTGAGATGCTTTATTATAATTTACTGTAGTTAATTATATTTAGCTCACCGCGAGCCTGTAAACTCAGACTGAGTCAATGTTTACTGTTACTAAGTAAAATGTACCTAGTTTGATTTGCAAAATGCTTTAAACTTCAAAAACTACTTGTAATCTGAAGAATTAATGATCACTCTGTCTCTTTGATCAGCCAATGTAAACAACAGGGGCGCAACAGTATAATAAGCATATTCCTATTCATAAGCCTAAGCCTAAGCCTATGCCTAAGCGTAAGAATGAGCACACTCCTAAGCATAAGCCTAAGCCTAAACCAAGCAAAGAAATTAGCCTAAAGCTTAAGCTTACTTTTTTCTGGCCCCACAGAAAAACGTTCCGCCGCTGATCTTTAGAATGGGCCCTTTGATCTGTGTCAAAAAGTAGCTTGCCCTGTTGGTTTTTGCTATATATTTAAAAGAACAGCGTGCAATAAAGTACCCCTTTTATGGATCATATGCTTGCGATCTTGCGTCCCGTCGAGAGTTTCAAGGACGTATGATGTGCAATTTTTGAACACAAATACACAGAATCACAATGGACAATATTGTAACTCCTTCTTCGCGCACTGAATATATTGCGCTCTAAACGTCAATTTCCCAATATTTTTAATGCAAAGATACAAAAAAATGTATTTATTTTCAGTTTCTATTTTCAGACAACAACGTCGCATGGGAAGTTCATTCACAAAACGTTCCTTGTGGTTCAAGCGGAGTCACGTGCACGAAACAAGTTGATATTCTAATTCACAAGCCTCGAAACGTTGTTATCAGCGCTTTGAGAGGCCGTGAATTGACAGTTGACGATAATCCAGTACTTCTGCCGCATCAAATTCCGGATCTTGGAGTCCGAGCGTACAAACAAGGCGTTTGGATGGTCATTACAACGCAACTCGATTTCCGCGTAATGTGGGATGGAGGTAAAACTTAGAATTGGTTGTAAATGTGACAGATAAGTTAGGATCGCTCTGTACTTGTGGTGCGGCGGCGGTAATGGACAGCGTCGGATGTGATCAAAACTGTAATGTCACCATTAAATGTACATTTGAAGCTTTTGTGTTGAAATTGTATGCTAAATAAATTTTTTTGACACATGAAGTTGTTTATAAATAAATACACATAATGAAACTGTTGTCAATTTTTGTTTTTATTTTCTTAAACTTTTTGTTTTATTAATGTCAGACAAATATCGATACTAACATTCAACGTTTTGGTAAATTTTTGCTCTTATATAAGTGTATTTATGTGAAATATTTTGGCGAATTTTGTGCGATTTTAATTTTAAATTTGAGGAACTCGAGTAATGATCAACGTCCAACCGACACAACAAAACCGAGTCCGCGGATTGTGTGGCACATACGACGGGCAACCTTCGAACGATATGATGACTCCGGCTGGAGACGTTGAAGAAAACGCGTACGCATTTGCTAGTTCATGGAAAACCGAGCCAGAATGTAAAGATTTTGGCGATATGGATCATCCACCAGAACCAGCTTGTGAGGTTAGCGATAAGTTGTCAAAATGTTGTGAATTTAAACATTTACATTATAATTAATTCAGCAAGTTTTTGTTAGCCAACTCTTGTTTTTATTCGAAACTGAAAAAGACATCAGATTTTTCGCTGTGAAACATAAGATAAGGTTTCCGATTGGTCAAAATGTGGGGTTAGTGATGTGCTGTTTTAGTAAGTTTGTTTAACTTAAAAATTAACCAAAAATAATTTCGCTACGTACGACGTGTATAGTCGCGAATAAAAGTAGTTAGAAACGCAGGCTGTGTGAATTAGCGGTAAATGAAACTAAGGGTTTGAATAATGTGGGTACAACACTATCCTATCCTCTTCAGTTTGACATGGTTTATCAGTGAATGTTGAAATACACTTTTGTAAATGCTAAGACTGTGTAATTTTTTGTCAGTATTGGCATATTAATCGCAAGTCTTTACTCAAAATATAAATTTCGATTAGTAGAGTATATGTCTTTGAACACTGTTCACATTTTAGGTTAATAAACATCGCGTTGCGTGGGCAGAACGATCTTGTCGAATCATTTCACACAGCCCAATGTTCCAACGTTGTCGGTCAGAGTTGGGCAATTCAGCGGTGACCCGATTTCATCATTGGTGCACAGAAGATTCGTGCGCGTAAGAATTCTACCGGTTATCTAATATTTGTTGCACTTTCTAAAGTTATATTTTCAACTTTGCGCAGCTATTAATATTGTTAGGTTTTATCAGACTTTGAACCAAATCGAACCGCAATAGAAATGTAGATGTTCTCAAAAGTACTCAAAATGGCGTAGCGAAGCAGCCGTGAAACGTATGCAAAATTTTCTATGTTTTACGCTCTTTGCCACGGTTGTTTTGTTTACAAAACATTTACTGAGTTTTTGAAACGCTACTCGGTAAATTCCAATGAGTTAATTAATCAAATTTGACGGAAAATTAGTTATTTCGGCGTTAATAACAATAAACTTTAACTCACTACGAATTGAGTTGATTCTCAATCTTAGTTCAGGTGGTTACGGGAAAGTTGGTTAATTAAATTAGAATCAGTTTTATCCACTCAGAATTGTGATTTCTGATAGCTATAACTCAGGTATTTATCCAATTTACCGTTTCTAAAAGCGTACTTATGTTAAGTAGATCAAACACTTAAGCCAAATATCAGTTCAGGCGTTTTAACCTTGTCCAACTAGAGATTGTAGGTTGATCGTGCCTCTCAGTATAAAGCAAAGTTAATGCTTCCTTATTATGACACTGTTTCAAGTTTAGCATTTGTTTGTTTTTACTTAAGTCGACAACTTAAGTTATTACTTTGCATAAAGTAAATAATTAAGTAAGATTTCAGAAACCCAACGCCATATTATGAACCATTACAATATAAACTGCGTTGTCTTTTATTTATAGTTGCGATTCTGGAGGCGACTGTGAATGTTTATGTACGGCGATTTCGGCATTTGCTGACGAATGTAACAAAGCTGGTGTTCCAGTTCGCTGGCGATCACAACAAGTTTGCCGTAAGTTCGTCTTAAACTACTTTTTCAAATTAAAAAACTAAATTAAAGATATTTCACTATTGTGAAAAGGCAGTAAAAAATTCAGTCAGATTCTATTTTCGTGTAACACTAAGTCATTTTTTGTGACAACGTTGACAAAATTATTGTAAACATCGCATTAATAATTAACGGCAGGCAGGAATTGTAGCAAATTGCTAAGTATGAAAAAATGCAGTTACGTTTTTGACGAATTTATTTTGTAACGACGCTATTGTGACAATGGTATGATTATGATCCATAAGACAGTATCTTTTGTGCATTCGTCAACTGAGTTGCCATTCTGAAACTCTCGGTTGCATGCGCGGTATACAAACAGCATGAGGCATGAGGCCGGCTCAAAAATGAGGAAAATTTCCTGAAACGTCACAATTTAAGTCATTTACTAGCTGATTAATTTAAAAGACTAAAATTTCGTTAAATATTATAGAAAATAAAACAATTACGTATGGGTTTATATTATAGCAATGCAATGCGAAAACGGTATGGTCTACAAACCGTGTGGTACTGTTTGCCAACAGAGCTGCGAAGGCTTGTCGGAACGCGAAGAATCTGGCGAAACCGAAGCAGAACAAGAAAAGCGATGTGCGTCTGAGTGTGTGGAAGGTTGCTTTTGTCCCGACGGCTTGGTACAACATGGCAACCAGTGCGTTCCAAAGTCGGACTGTCCGTGCTATCACGAAGATAAAGGATACCCTGGCGGATCGTTTTTGGTCCGGAATTGTCAAGATTGGTAAGTCTGCAACGAATATTGAATAAAAATTGCAATTTGTCACTTAATCGAGTACCCATTTCGGGTTACCATAACGTGTATATTTTTTGCAATAATCTGAGGTTTTATGATTACTCGATACAGCTATGTCGTCATAGTGCATCAAAATTCAGTTGCCAGTGTTTCGTAACAAACCAGATACTACATTGAACAATGGTGGCGGTATACTTTTGATCACGTCCATTGCCGTCCGTCACTGTTCGGTGCGGTCCGTCTCTGTTCGGTGCCGTTCCTCGCCGTTAAGGCGGTCCGTCACCGTTCGTTTGTCGTGTGACGCCGGCCGGTGCCGTCCGGCGCCGCCCCTTACCGTACGCCACCATGTGATATCGTACGTGAATTACTCACGTACGATAGCGTATGGTGACAGATGGCGCCGCTCGATAAGTATATCGCAACCGTAAAGCCATTTGTTTTTAATTTTTAGCCTGTGCGCAAACGGTACATGGAATTGCGTTGGTGAAAAATGTCCAAATGAAACGTCGTGTGCGCCGACGCAATTCCGTTGCATGAGCGATTTTCGTTGCATCAACCGCAACTGGGTATGTGATGGTGCGTACGATTGCGACGACGGATCTGATGAAGTCGATTGCAGTGAGTTGAACATTTGTCATTTTTTATACATTATCCGCCATTTTTTTATTTTTAAGTTTTTTATTTTAGTTGCTTTGTAAATATTATTTTATATTTAACTGTGCGCGTGATGACAACTTAATTTTTATGCGATGATGATAATGCGAACCTGTGCCCGATGCCACCTGATACATGTGCAATGTCAAGTGTGGCATAACAAAAAAAGATAATAGCAAAAAATTGACGAACTGCGATTATTTGATTAATAGTAGTTTTTACTGTTATACTTGAAGTACAAATGCGCGATTTAACGACATTCACTGGAAAATCATATGAGAAACCTTCTACAATTGGAGCTAATTTAATCTCTGCGCTTATTTACCTTCCCCTTAAGATTTGATGGCAAGCTGTACAATTTCAAGGTTTGTTCACTATTTTCAGTTCGCACTTGTCCACCAACGGCGTTCCAATGTCACAATGACGAATGCATCCCTGGCCACTATCGATGCGATGGACAACCGGACTGCAGCGATGGAACTGATGAAAAAGATTGCCGTATGTATTTGTGCTATTATTTGGTTTAAATTTGAGTTTGTTTAAAAGTATGAGCCAAATTGAAAAACAAAAAAGAATTTGACTGAAAGGGAATTTTTAGGAAAAATTGTGTATTTTTTACAAATTCGTATCAATGCACATTATTGTTGATGATGCATAAATGATTTTTATACACTGTGTATTGTAATGATTAGACTGCGCTATACGACGATGTGCTCACTCGATAGTTGGGATGCGACTAAAACGTGATTTAATTCAGTTTGAAAGCAAAAGGTTTTTGTTGTGATTTTCGAAATCAGGAATCAGGTCAACTTAAATCTAGAAAGCAGGCAAGTGGCGTAATGGCATAGACAAGCCATGCGAACACTTGGGCTGCCCACATTCTATTGGGGCAACAGTCAAATATAACACGAATTAGTTGGTTTGAAGTAGGGTAACGAATACATGCGCTCCCTAATTTTTTGAAGAGACGAGCAAAACCAGTTTATAGTATTGTAAACAACCTGTTGGAATACACAGTGCAAACAATTTTACGTTTGCTGGTAATGGTTTTCGTATATCGTCTGCAAAACACCACATAATGTTAACTGGTCAACGCGGTTGTAAACTAGCAACCCTAAAACAGTCCTCATTAAACTTTTTAACAATGTGTTCTAAAATTTGCACATATATGCTGTCTTTTATTTATATATGAAACAAACGTTACAACAGCTGAAACACTGACCAAAATACGTATGTCGGGTGTTCCAGCTTTAATAATATTGATTGTACATATTTATATCGGATGATTTTAGCTACACTGGAGTGTGCAGCAGACGAATTTCAATGCAAAACAGGCGTTTGTTTGCCAATGAAATTCAAATGTGACGGCGAATTGGATTGTGGAGCGGCGGACTATTCTGACGAAGCTGACTGTGGTACATTTTTGTTCATGTTTTCATTTTCAATCACGAGCCATAGAAATAGAACGACTTGTTTCTGACCGGCCGCTAGCGTAACAATTTAGGTTTCCATCTTGTTCGACATTTCCTTGCGTCAGTCACTTCTAAAGCCAGTGGTTTTATCATTTAAACTCGTTTAATTCTATTTGTTAGTTTTACCGGCTGGCAAACATTGTTTTTTAGTGATTGTTTGATTTGAACGTATAAGTATCCCAGTCATAATAATACTTTAAACCCAGGCTTGTTTGGTAAGAGGTGTAGACAACTGCGGAATTGCGAATAAAACGAATGGCATATAGTAAATAGGAACAAAACGTGGTCCAATCTGTTGCATTGTTGAGAAGAAACAGGCCTATAACGTCATCACAAACGCGACTAATTGTACTGCTTGTTGGTGATAAATATGACATTTATAGAAATTTGCTCTGATACACGATATTTTCATTGTGATGCCAATGACGCTCAAAGCAAATGCTTGCCACAAACTCGACGCTGTGACGGTCACGACGACTGTGGAGATATGAGCGATGAACAAGGATGCAGTAAGATAACAGCCCTATAGACGCAGTATTCTAAGTAGTGTGGCGTTGCACCGAGCCAGCACCAGTCAGACATTTTTATGTGGCATTTACTGATTTGAAAAATTGCATAAAAGTAGATTGATTCAGTTGCACAAGATACGTTCAATTTGTATCCACATGCTTTACCAGCTCGTAAGTTACAATTCATAAAGCCAGCTGGCGTTAGATTCTGCATACATTTGAAAATGCGGTCTAAGAAAACATAACAAGCAGAACTATAGCAGTCTGCGGCGCTGATATGTCTGACTAAATTCATTGGAATATTTACAAAGCAATATAGCGAAGACATAAACTTAGATTGCAAGTTATTAAGCTTTCTCAACGGTGTTGTCGCCTTCAGTCCATTATCAAACAGCTATAATTGCTTGTTTTTAATACGGAAACGATTATTTTTATTTCAGACTGTACATGTACGTTTGGCTTCACCTGCGGCAATTGTGAATGCGTTGATTTAATGCAACGTTGCGACGGCGTCAAAGACTGCGATACTGATGAAATTGGTTGTGATTGTGAAGAAGGACAATTTTCTTGCAACAACGGTACTTGTATTGACGTTGCGAACGTTTGTGACGGCGTGTACGATTGCCCAGATCGCGAAGACGAACGGCATCCAAAATGCGGTAAGTAAAACAATTGTTGGTAGAGAAGATTTAGTTTGAAGTCGACTTTTAAGTTGTTCGTACTGTCTATTATCAGTTGTTAAGTTTTTTGTAATGTTTAACCCCTTCTCACATTGAGTTGCCTATAGGCAACTCAGCGCAGTGTACATACGTTAAATAATATATATCGCACCGTGTTGAACAATTGCAACACGTATACATAGTACTAAATCACCACAAGACGTGTGAGCCCCCTCGGGCTCGAGCGTCAAGCTCCTATAGCTGAGTGGTGATGGTATACGCCTCCCACTCCAGTCACTGGAGTTTGAATTCAAGCACAAAAGTAGGTCTCAGGGAAAATAGAAAATATTCATGTGAGAAAGGGTTAATATATTACTAGTTTCTTTGGCACAACGTTTTTGGCTTATAAACGATCTTTACCGTTACGCTCCGCCAAAATGGGCATAATAACGGTGGTCGGATTTTTGAAATTCGTTGCATACTTGAATCGGTTACAATTTGTTGTGATAATTTTCCACAAATTTTGAATTTGTAAAAGTTCAACGTTGAGTGATCGCATACTTTATTACTGGCATTGCTTTTAGCACCAACACTTTCAACCGAAATACCTCGGTCAACAATCGCGGCAAATCGAACAACGTTTGCTGTCACTTGTCCGTCGTTGATGCACACTTGTTCAGATGGAAGTTGCGTTCATGGATACCCGTGCGATGCGACGATCGACTGTAAAGACGCATCAGATGAAAAGAATTGTGCGACAACGCTGAAACCGTGTTCGGTAAAGCGAGCTTCAGAACTGTGAATGGGTCATGTTTGTTTTTAAGTGCAAGTTATCTACGGAAAGCTTCACAAAGAATGTTATGAAGATACGGCAGTTAAAACTCTGGCTTGCATATTCGCTGAGGGTTTGAAAGGTTCATGGTTTGCCGGCCCAAGTATAGAACAGGGCCGGATTTGTCTTAAGAAAAGGGGCTATAATAGAGTCAGTTTAAGCTTTAGACTAATTTTTTGCTTAGGCTTAGGCTTAGGCTTAGGAATAGGCTCATCCATATGCTTAGATTTAGGCTTAGGCTTAGGAATAGGCTCATCCATAGGCTTAGGCTTAGGCTTAGGCTTAGGTTTAGGAATATGCTTATACTACTGTTCCGGCCCTGTTCTACAGATGGGCCGCAAATACAAAGTGTGCTAAGAAAATATATATCGCGTCGACAGTTTTTACGGGAGCAAGATATAAAACCACTTAAGAAGAACCTTTTGGATTCGAGACGAACAAACTTTTCGTTCGCAAAACCGTTACATGGAGGTTATATCCTTGTGAAATGAAATCCGGCTACTGGCACCAAAATTGAAAAATGTTTAAAACTTACAAATTGAATGTTTTCATAGAATGATTTTTTGCCAATCACATTAAAGTTTCGAGTATTTACTAACGCAATTTACGAAACGATCAAAATGTGTGTTTAATTTTATTGCTGACAACATGTGGCATAAATTGTTGCCAATGGCTGAAATTTTCGTACTTTTGTAGTTACCGCCGCCACTTTGGAAATGTGGGCGAAGAACTTTTGTACTTGTAACACAAAAATGTTTTGTTTTCCTGTGTCAAAAACTAGTTTCTGGCGCGAAAATTGGTCGTCATTTTTGCAGTTATAATTTTCAGGAGGACTTGCTGTCCCCTGCACCTCCTACGATGTAGAAGGGATACTAAGTAGGATGGAGGCTATCGCTTCCCAAGGTCGCGGCACTATAAGCATTTTATTATTGAAAGTGATAAAATTATTGAAATAGTTTTGAACAGTTTTAACGCGTAAGTATGAGAAGTGGTTAGCGCGGGGTGTTTGTGGGACAGCAGCCCACATTCTGCTTACAAAACGAAATTGGTGTGGCGGGGGCAAAATTTTTAACCGTAGAAGCGAAACTACAAGAGTACCGAAATTTTTATAAATCAAGTTTGGTTTTTCATAAAATTTTTGTTTGTGTTCAGACAAAAAATTTAAAAAAATTAATATTTAGTGAAGTAGCATAATTTCTGAATTTTTGAAACTGATTTTGTTGTATTGCAGCCGGGGGGCGTTCGCCAATATTTCACCCACTTTTACAGATAATAGTTGTTATAGAACAACGAATTCCGTTGCCATAATGGATATTGTGTTCCAAAGATTGATTTATGTGACGGAGTACGCGACTGTGACGATGGATCTGATGAAATCGGCTGCGCGACAAGTAAGCACATTTATAAGGAACTTATCGAGCAGAACATGGAGTCGCTTCGCCAATTAAATGTTTTTTAGTTAGATGGAAACTCCATCCTATTGGCTAACTGTTAGTAATCACCAAAATCTGTTGTAAACCCGTATTCTCAAATGTGTGCCGAACTTATCCCCAGTTGGTGATAGGCTTTATAACTGTCGAACAAGTGGGTGCTGAAGCTCAATATTCACCACATTTTTGCATATGATTTGCTATTATACTCCTGTACCAATTTTAAGTCCAACCACTGCAACAATCACTAAGTTTGAAAACTAATTACTAACTGATGATAGTTGATATGCACATTTGAAAATATTTGCGCTAGTTGTCATCATTATAGTTGTCTTTCGATGTCAACGTTTAGCAAGTCAATATTTGTCTGCTAACAAAAAGAATACAAAATAGATGCTCAGTTTGACATTTCTTGGTGATATCCTTTGCCTATGAATACAGTTCCGTTATAGTTTTAACACTGTTTGTCCTATTGACATTCGTTTTGGATTGCTACTAAACTATAAAAATACATAGCTTATGCGTTGTTTTCTTGGCTTATTATACTAATACTTGCACATGATATTTCAGCGCCGTCTTATATGTGTAAAGAAGATGAGTTTGAATGCAAGCACCACTATCAATGCGTCAGCGAAGAATTTGTTTGCGATGGTGAATTTGACTGCGCCGATAAGTCTGACGAAGACAATTGCAGTAAGTTTGCAGGTTTTTTGTATGTTTTGTAGATAAAAGGGCAATTGTGAATAGTTGGCTTTTATATATTGTGAGAGTTAAAAACAAAGCACAGGCAGGCGGCGTTGTTTGGCGAAACATATTAAAACGAAACATTTCGATGCGTCGCAAGGTTTGTTTAACAGTTGCTATACCTACTAAAATAAGCAAAGTATGACCTCAATGTATTTTTTGTGGCGAGACATTGAAGACGTAGCGAGCGAGAAAATTTTTGATTAACATGCGCATGTTGATTATCCTACTGTAGTGACCCAAATAAGAGGGAGTGATATTTATTTGGCGTCTCCAGAAGGTTCCCCCTGTTGTTCGGTTACGGACTGTTATTTGTTTTTGACACGCCCTCCGCCACCCTTCGTTACTGATATATATCCGGCATTGCAACTATCCGTTGAATTAAACGCTTATTTGTCTTGCATCCAAACTTGATCGATAACGCAAGGTTATACTTGGGAATGTATTCAAAACTTAAGTATGCTTTAAAATTTCGAATTCAACTTTATTTCGTGTTGCAGTCATTTATGCATTACAATTAGGGATAATTGACATTTTTGGACTATAATGAAGGTTTAAAGCCTCTATCCGCTTGCGGACATTTATTAGGGATACTGGCTCCAATTGATTGGGACAGAAAATAGGGACCCTTACCGAACCTCTCTTATGTTAATTTTTTTATCCACACAGAGGTATTGTGATAATACAATACATTACACCTCTATAAACATTAGTGCCCGTTCTCATCACCATTTGAAATTTTTCAGTGACCTCACCGACCCCTCGGTTGACAACTTGGCTAACAACAACGCCACCTAAATGTGACGACGATGAATTCCGATGTACCGAACATCCACAATGCATTGACATGGATGCAAAATGTGACGGCGTTGAAGACTGTCGAGACGGAACTGATGAAAAAGATTGCGGTAAGTCTATTCATTTTGTAAATGTTTATTGTTTAGTCATTTTTTGCTAAATTAGCATATGTAAGTAGTGAAATACAGTTTTTCTAGTATTCTCAAATGTGCGCAGCACATATCATCGGAAGGTTGATAATTTGATTTTGGAGTTGTTGTGAACCGAAAATGGCATTTGCCTGTCAAATGGTTCGGCGAACACTAATTTTTATAAACAGTGTTAAAAATTATTGACAGAAACAAAATATGAAAATCGAATTTTTATATATATCATTGTTTTAGTAACAATTCCACCCGAAAAAGATTGCATTTACACAGTGCGACCAGACGAGTTGGGCGAAAATAAAGTTCGCGATTTTGGCGACGGTATCACAGCTGAGTTTACTGACGACAAAATGTTAACGTTTGAATTCAATGAACTGGTTGAAATTACCGGAATCGAAACTGAAACCGAAGACGGCAATCCACAAGCTTTAATTGTGTATGATAAAGAAGGCAAACCCTCAGATATGGTGAGTAGTTGTGTGGGATCCAGACGGGCCTTGTCTCCTGGTAGAAAAGGATTCTGTTGGCGTAGAGTTTATGGACATAGGCTTAAAATTAGGTTTACGATAAGGTTTCGGTGGCTCTCTCAGTTGTAGTGTGTAGGCCTTTCTACTTACGGTGGGTCAGTTCTTTTATATTAATGTTAATAGTTTATTAGATTGTTTTGTGGTTATTATATGTCAAATCTCAGCCGCTAAATCGACAGTCCTTTGAAAAATATTAGCAATTCATTGGAAAAGTTTGGGTTTGAAATAAGTGCTGTGAAACTCTCGTATGCTTCAAGTGATTTTACCGCAATAACATATTTGGCTGGTTGCGGGACTGAATCAATAATAAATACCGCTCAGTGAGATACTGAAACAACTGAAATAATGTAGCGGACGTATTGAGTAACACACAAGCATTGATTTTTTAATTGAAGCAAAATCTTGGCCTTTTGGCGTTGATTACAATGCAACATTCGTACTTTTATTTTTGCAGGTAACGTTTGAAACTGGCACTGAAGTCCCGAGACCGGTTCCGCTATCGTTCAAAGACGCCGTTGTGGTCAAAATATCGGGTCCGTACGGAAAACCGTTTGATTTAAGCAATTTGAAACTGCTCACGTTGCATGCTTGCTCAGAAGGTGGGTACATTTTTTACGCATATACATTTTACGTTTTATTAGTTTAGCGCTGTTTTATGTGCATAATATGAACTAGTCAGTCGGCTTTACGCAATGCGCAAAAGTTAGCGAATTCACAACAATCCGCATGCAAGTTTTCTTTTCACGGAACAATCACATTTTCTTCTAAGAAAACAGGGAATTCAAAGTAACGCTGGAAAGTTACCCAAATGGACAACCTGCGTACGGCATGCGACCGTCACAAACGTTTGCAACAACGTAGTTTCTGCAACAAAAACCTTTAATTCTATCATTAATATTAAATTATCGTTTGATCAAAGTTAGACTTAAAACTGCTAAACGTTTCGAACAAAACTTAAATTTCCAAGAATTTTACAGTAACGTTCACACATGGAATAAAGTACTGAAACAACTGCGTAAATATTTCAACGATTAGCTGTATTTTAAATTTTGAATTCACATTTCTAGCAAGCACCGTCTCACCGAAGACAGAAGGAACAACTGAACAACGTAAGCAGTGTATATACTATTGTAAACGAGCTAAATTGTTGTAATATTTGAAACGTCAACATTTTAACCCCTTCTCACATTGAGTTGCCTATAGACAGCTCAGCGCAGTGTATATATATGTTTAACAATTGCAACACGTATACATAGTACTAAATCACCACAAGACGTGAGAGCCCCCTCGTGCTCGAGCGTCAAGCTCCAATAGCTTAGTGGTGATGGTATACGCCTCCCGCTCCAGTCACTGGAGTTCGAATCCAAGCGTAAAAGTAGGTCACAGGGAAAATACAAAATATTCATGTGAGAAACGGTTAATATATATTTACCGATCTTTAATCTGCTTGTATCATATAGAAACAACCGTTTATCAAAAGTTTTCATTAGGTTTCAGACGTTTTGAAACTGAGACCGGTTTTAAATGTGATCAGTGATTTGCTTTATTTTGTCTAAATTTGTGTACTAAAAGCATAAAAATTAGCTAAACGATGCCCAAATTACGTACTGTTTGATATTTCTGCAGTTTAACATTGTATTTTTCTTTACATTTATGTGATTTATGGTATGAAAATACCGACGTTTTCACGTTTTATGTTAATATCAGAATAGAACCTGTAATTTAGATCAGTTTCCACTGAAACCTGATGTTCATTTTTGTATTGTGTTGTTTTATGCTTGTAATTTTTTGCAATTTTACATATACATCGTTTCTAGTATTTGATGTTTTGATTCTGTTTGCACCCTGTAAGACATGCAATATGCCGCAATCATGGCACCAAATACTCAGGCATGCCATCGCCATGCCTAGCTAAAGTATGTATTGGTACTGTGGCTAGCCATCGAATTAACTGCATTTTTTTCAGCATACTGTATCTATTCAATCGACACAAAAGAACTTGAAGGAGGCAAAATTCATACGTTTCCCGGTGCTCAAGTTTATATTCAGGACAATGCAGTAGTGTCGTTTGATTTTGATGAACCAAGAGATTTTAGCGAAATTACGCTTATTTCTCGGCTTCCAACCCTGGTCACTGTGGCACCGTTTAGCCCCGAAGGCGGCGTGATACCGGTACAAAAAAGTTATTTAGTTTTGGTCAGCTTTTGATTTATATCAATTTAGATCTTAATGGAAAAAACTCAGTTAGTATCTATAGTGAAAAAATTCTCAGTTAGTAACTATGCTGGAAAAAATCTTCTAGTGTTTATATAGGAAAAAATCTCAGTTAATATCTATAATGGAAAAATCTCAGCTAGTATCTATAATCCTTTCACTCATAGAGTATACTATGAGCAATTAAATATGAATAATATACGAGCAGTACAGACATTGTGAGCAGTGTTCAACAATTCTAACTTATATGTGAAGTGAAAAATCTCCGCTTAACGTGAGAGCCTTCTCGGGCTCGAGCTTCAAGCTCATATAACTTATAGATCGCCATAAACGTCAACCTCCCGTGAGGCTGTGGATTTAATATTACCTTGAAATTACATCCTATATGAAATTGAACATGTGAGAAATGGTTAAATTAACAAAAACTTAAGTTACAGGGGTCAAATTTTCAAATAAGCAGAAACGCAGGTTGTTGTGGCTGGCACTTAACCCGTTTATAACAGGGTGTCTATTCCACAAAAACGAGCACAGAATTTGAGGAATGCGAGCGTTTCCTTTACCATCGTTGTGTATGCTTCAGTGCATAAGTTTGCTGAATATAATCATAACAATTCGCTAACCATAAATATTATTACACGTATCAAACATCAGTGGCCAGCAATCGTGTCAAAAATACAAAATGCTTTTCGCGCTTATGCTAAGTGTTTAGTACATTAAATGCTAATATACCGTTTTGACGTTTGTTTTTACATGACTTCTTAGACTACAAAAAAATTAAGTTTTATATCATTTTAGATACGACCGATCCTCATGCAACCAGGCGTTCCTAACGTCAGACCAATCACTCCAGTAGCTCAAGACGTCAAAATGATCAGTGTACTCAAACAACATGTAACGCATATTACTGTGGTCGCATGCAAACATCCGCCAACTCCGACTCCAAGTACATTTAAACCGCCGACAACTGTAACAAATGCTACAGAACGTCCAACAACTGTTCCTCGTACGTTTATATTTTTCACCGTAGTCATTTTCGAGACATAGAATCTAATTATGTCCTATTATTATAAGTAAACACATAACTAAGCGTAATCATATTAAGCCTAAACATAATCCTAATCGTAAGCATAAACCTAAGCTTAAGCCGAAGACTATCAGATTCTGAGTCCGCTAGTTTTTCTGTCTTTCAATGACCCGACCCTATTAACGTGGGCCAGGTTAAAAATATGAGCCCATGGTAATTCAACAGTCTGTACTTTCCACAGTATATAGAATGCTAAAACCAGTTAAGCCCTATTCACACGTGCAACAAATTACACGCAGAACTTGCATTTTTTCATCAGCCAATGAAAAAGCGACTGCAGTAAATTCAGTGAACTTGCATGGTTATTCACAAATGTGAACTAACTTCCTAGCAATGATTTTTAATGAATTATTTTGTAACGTCGCGCGGTCAACACTCGTGAGTGCCTTCCAAAAACATACCCAGAATTGGATTACAATAACACCCAAGATCGTATTCCGTGCGTTACCCTAAAACAGTTTCTATACTCCTATACCACTATCTTAATCACCAAACTTTATACTTTACAAAGAGCAGTACACTTCGACTCTCAAAAAATAAAATTTTCACACACAACTACGTGTCAGACCCAAGAGTTCTCAATAAAACAGGATACACAGACTTTTGCAAATTGCACAATAATACTCCGATAACATGTTGAAATACGACTCAAAAATTGCGCTGATTATTGAGTAAATTTCGTAAAAAAATTCGCAGTCACTATATGTACCAAACACCACAAACCTCTAGTAAGGCCACACAGGCCACCAATTACAACTGAATTACTACTGCACACAGCAACGAACAAAACTTACCAATAGGCAATGAATGAGTAAAACGGCATTGTGTCCTTAAGGACAAAATCTAATTCTGGGTATATTTTTGGGAGGCACTCACGAGTGTTGACCCCGTGCGACGTTACAATTTGCAGCTGCAAGTTTTTCGAACGGGATTTGGGACAAAATTTGCAAGTGCAAGTTACAGCTGCAAGTACTCGCAGCAAAAACTTGTACATGTGAATATTAGGGCTTTAGCGTTTTAGGTATTGCAACTTTGAAGCAATTATTATATTATAAATTTGCAGCACATTTAGTTGGTACTGCATTGCCTCTAATTGCAAAGATACCTCATTTATTATACTGTACAGACCGTTAACACGTTGTCAATGCCTATATAATTAGCAGGATGCAACCAGATGTTAAAAATACCGGAGCCGGAGCCGGAGATGAAGGAAACTTGCCGGAGCCAGAGCCGGAGGTGAGGCAAAATTTGGTAGTAAAAATGATGGTCAATCCGTTAATGTAGCCAATATCTGCAACATGTTGTTAAGTTGTTCGATTTTACGTTGATTTTCTTTGAAATTTCGGAAATAGACATTGAAGACGGTGCATCGCTATACATAATAGTGAATAAACCTTACGATGTCAGCCGCATTTTAACATCAATTTTTATTAGAAAATTTTAATTTAGAACACAGATGTGGCCTTGATGGGCCTCTTTTTTAAATCTGTTATAATAACATAGCGTGCATTTTAAATGTTACAGCTGGTTTCGAGTGTCGTTCGCAATTTCACTCGTGCCATTCTGTGCCTCAATGTATGTACAAAGATTATTTCTGTGATGGTCAAGTTGACTGCATAGATGGATCGGACGAAGCTGATTGTGCCACGCGTCCACCAGGGGTCACTTTGCCACCTTGGGTGCCAACCACAACGCAAGAGCCATCAGGTGAATGGTTACGTCGTTTTCGCCCTATCACTTCTCTTAAACCTCAGAATAGGCGAGATTTTGGAAAGTATAGTTACGTTCTATAAAATTCCAAGGTGATATCTTGAAACCAACTACTTCAAAAAATTCCATGGTGGTATATTAAAACCAACCCCTTTAAAAATTCCAAGGCGGTATCTTACAACCAACCCCTTTAACAAATTCCAATGGACGAAGGTTACTACCTCTACGGAGTTCAGCATAACAGCATTCCAAAACATGAATACATATTGTTTTATTTAAGACAATAACACTTCGAAGTTCAGAGTGAAACGGGATTTGTGCAAAATATTCTAATTAATACTGAACGGATGATTTCAAAATTAGGAACAGGATTTTATTTTAGAAATAAATATTTAAAAATGAATAGTACAACGTTTCATATTCAGAAATGAGTAATTGAGTAAAATGGATAATAAAAGGTTTTTCAAAAAAAGTATATTTGAATTGAAATGTTTTTACTATTTTAGAACAATGCGCCTTTTATGTGACCAAAGATGAAATGGATCGTTTCGGGTTGATTGACGAGAAACTTTTACCCGATGCCGACATTAAATGGTCGTTTGACCACGTAGATGTATCGTTCAAATTTCATCCGCACACAGATTTAACTCATATTATCCTAATGGTAACGCGCGATGCGCTGGTTAAAGTTAAAACTATTGGAACAGATGGCAAAGACCGTGGCCCTGAGCAGGTATGCAAGTCTACAGGCGGCATCCTAAGCTGCGCGATGCGTTAATCATCAGTTAGTAACAGGTCTTCAAACAAGCGAATTGTGAAATGTGCGCATTTGGGATTTCATACTGAAGCAGGAACAATTTAATTTAGTAAAATATGCAGATTCTCAAAGTTTCTAAACGTTTCATGGTTTAACTGAAGCTCTGTTTGCGAAAACATAATTGTAAGGACATGAGAATATTGTGCACTCTAAAAATTTCATTTATATTAAACGAATCTTTTACGGTAACTTGCCGATAAATTCTGAAAAGATAAAACTACTTAAGTTTTTAGTTACATCTTTTGTATTTTTTATTCGAAATTTGCTAAGCTGTCTATTTCAATCATGTTTAAAAGTATAGTCTGACCATTACCTTACCTTCGAATCTCGTCCCCACTATCCTGATCAGGTTGCATATGGTCGACAAAATCACATTTACACAGTTGTGCCATTTTTATGCCAAAATTGTGTTTTAACACACACTAAAAATTTTCAATTATATAGAGATGATGCGGGATTCACGTTATAACCGGGTCAAGTGAGCCACGATTTGTCCAATGTTGATTCGACGTCAACGTTAAAATTAATGCTCTAATATCGGGTCAACAGACGAAACTCGAAAGTCATGTGACACTAGCTTACAAACCACCGTTTTAAAATGTTTAATGTGGGACATTTATGCGAATATCATATAATATTCCTAAATTACAACGAATATCATTTCACATTAAACAGGACAGTGTAATTTTTGCGTGCCTATAAATGAATGAAAGGTCGGATAAGGGAGCCACAGATGTACTTTCAAATATTTAAAAAGTTCGCTCAGAACTATAGCGTCATAATTCAAGAATTCAAATCTAAAATTCTGGTATCATATGATATTCAACAGGCCAATTTGGGTATGTCACCTCAAATATGGAGACATTTGACAATATATCGTATGATATTCACTGACAATACATCAAATATTATACGACAATGAAGAACAAAAGGTGACCTACACATGACGATAGCACACAAGGGGTTAACAAGCAGGCAAAATGTTTACTAAATAGTCTATAGGGACAAAACATGTTCCAAGCTACCCCTGTTATAACGTGAGCCCGGCATTGGTACACTTGCGATTTATTTTATACTTCATTCGTTTACAGAAAGCATCAAAATGTTTGTTGTTTGAAATATGAAAAGCGTTTGAAAATGCGCTTCATTTCTGACGCGATTCTTTTGTGTGTAACATTTTGTTTACCTTCAGGTAATTCGATTTGATTGGTTCAATTACGTATACACGTATCCGAATCCGGTTAGCGATGTAGAACGTGTTGAACTGTCGATTCAACGGCCAGTCTACCGCGGACCGTTTCCACACTATTATCTGGCGTACATGATTGGCTGCGCGCATATAGAAGAACCAATTTCGACAACCATACCACCAGACGTTTGTGCTTCAGATCAGTTTACTTGCAAACATCAACATTATTGTGTTGCAAGCGATCACATTTGCGATGGTGAATACGACTGTCCTGATCAATCTGATGAAGAAGACTGTCCAACAACGATCCGAACGCCGCCTGTTACCGTTCCAACGACGCCGTTTTCGATGCCAACTACAGGTAAGTGTAATTTAGAGTCTAGTCGTGTTTAATTCGCCAATATGGAGATAATTTATACAAATAAATGATTGAAACTGTTTGAAAAATTAGGCAGTCGTGTGGCAGTTAGCCCGCATTGACTAAACAGAAAGCAACCTGATAAGTTTGTATACTAATCATAAAATTTTGAATGACTATGAAGCTAAGAGTAGAAATTGAGTAATGGCTTAATGTAACTTTTTTGCTGAAAACCGTTATATGTTTTGTGTTTGCGTTATATCTTTGTTAGCAGAACGTGCCGTATGATCTGTTAATGGTGCCGTCGAGTTACCCAGAACTATAATAGCTGCGCCATTGTCAGGATTATCCATTCTAGTTCGCCTGTTGTGTATAGGAAAAATCTTGAGTTTACTATGGGCCCAAATCTAAGCCTAAACCTAATTTTAGGTTTAATGCGAGGTTTACTTCACCAATTCCGGGATCGGTACCTCTTTTGTCACCCAATCAGAGCAGAAGGCAGAAACAGCTTATATGAATAGTTTGATTGCCAGCCACTGCCCATAAGGGTACTTTATGTTGGTAGCTATGGGTAACTAATCTTTGGTTTATTAGCCATATGAATGGCTTGCCATTTTTTAATAACCCTTTAATAGCTAATGCAAATTTTTTATATTTTTTTGAAAGATATATGTAAAAAATTTAGATCAGGCTTGAGAAATTAACGCACTGTACTGAGTAGTTTTGAAGCGCAAGCTTTAATGTTCACTTTTTCATCTTGTTGGCAACCTAGCTATCTAAAACATTTGTTTCCTGTCGATATTCCTGATGGTAGTGGAAAAATTAGTGTGTACTGCAATGGGCATAGTGTACAAATTACTTATCAAGCGCACAATTGGTAATCTAATCTTCGCATAAATCGAAGTAAAAATACATGCCTGAACCTTAATCTAGGCCTGCAAACCTACCTTTTCCACAAAGATAGCAGTTGCATATCAAAGTATTTCAGCTATTTTTATGTTGGTTTTTATATTTTTATGCAGTCAATATAGTTTTCGACACTCCTACCTATTCAGTACAGTACAGGTTTATACTGAATTTAGCAAGCGGTCAATCAGAAACAACCGGTGAACCGTAACAATTTTAAATATTTATTTTGCTTAAAAAATTTATAGCTTATTTTTGAGTTAAAATTTTCAACACCGAGAAAAATTTAACTTTCAGTTTTTGTTCCAATTTTGCGCCATTGTGCGACCAGCCACGTGTGGTGGAAACTTGCACCCCACTCATCTCGCTTTTTAGGGCTCCGGGGGACGTCATAGGACCCCCGCTCCATTTCCTCTACGTTTATGCTATATCAAAACCATGGGAATTATGGCGTTGACATAAGAAGCTAAACACATTAATTATAAATATATTTTCAGAATATCGATCAACAACTCCTATGACGCTCGCAGGTAAATGTTATTGAATTTATTAGATTTAGACACCAGCGTACTACACTAACGCACAGTGATTTGAGTAAATTTGTAAGTAAAAATTTTTTTGACACGTGATACCGTCCAAGGCCGGACGATGTAGCTTTGCAAGCAAGTTCCCCCACATACTTAAGCATGGGACTTGTGCTATTGTTTCTTACAATTAAAATGTTTTAATACCTAAGTTAGCTTGTTTTTAACAAATGAACCATAATTAATTATGATACGTTTTAGACTGTGTTCACACATTGGAATTACAAGATATTGGCGAACTTCAAGAGTACAGACCAAAACAAATTAATCCAGGAATAGTCGCCACTGCACCAAAACCAAAGTCCATTAATGTTCGCTTTGATGATCAAACAGTCATTTACGCAATTGATGTGACAACAAATGAAGAAACAACCGTTGATATTGAGTATCAAAAAACAGACGAATCTCCAGTGAAAAAGAAAACGGTAAGAAAAATGAAACAAGGCTTTTAATCACATACTCAGCCTACATCATGACAGGTCTGCATTAGTAACAGGTAATCTTAAGTTTTTATCCGTATTAACGAGCTAAATTGTACAAACATCAGACTAAAACGCAATTTTTCACCAAAGATTATTCTGAGTGAGTAAAATTGTAAGGTAAGGAAGGACCTTATCATTTTTTACAAAACTTTCTAAGGGTGAAAAACTGCAATTTAATAGAGACCTTGTCATTGTTTCGCCAATAAATATCTGAGGGGGAAATTGTAAGGTAGGAACTTTACCATTTAATCATAAAAAAAACTTATGACGGGTCGCCTTCTTTCTAGACCGAAATAGACAAGGCTTAAATTTTATATTATTTTTTGTTTCGGCTCAGGCTAAGCTTTGTTTTGGACTTGTGTTTATTAACTCTGAGGAGGCTGCAGGCATGCAAACTTTTCGATGTATATTGTGTTTAAAGCGAAAGCTGACTTGAATTGCGTTGTTTTTTGCGCTTGATGACTGATTTAGCGCACCTAATTAATTTCGCGACACAAATGTAGGAGTAAACTATTTCTGCAACAACCAAAATTTTTGAATCAATTTTGTGTTTTTCCTTTTACGGGGGAGGGTGCGGCTTCCTTGAACCTTCCGCGTTTTGAAAAGACCACTAAGCAGAGTGGGGTTGTCGTCTTTCAACCCCAAACTAAGCTAGGCTCCTATAGAATGTCATATGATACTAAAATTTGAACATTGAATTATGTACTTAGAAATAAATTTAGGCAAAATTTTCATCAGAAACAGAAAAAAAGAAACTAATGCAGTATTAGACATCACTCAAAGCTACATTATCCGACTTTTCATTGTATCATTAGTTCGCACAAACTGTATTGTCCTGCATTTATATCAAGTGATATTCGGCATAATTTCGGAATATCATATGACATTCGCATAAATATCCCGTGGGATTATGTGACATATGGCTGTTTGTCGGCGATGATTGCTGAAGATCAGGGTTTTGTAAGCGAATATCATGTGACATTCACATTGTGTCTACAAAACCGCAATTCAGATAACACTAATTTATGTTGATGTCGAATCAACATGAACAAAACGTGTTACGTTCTGCCCCAGTTACAATGTGAACCCCACGTGAGCATTACATGCGCAAGTTTGGTCACAAAGAAGCTTTGAAGTTGTTGCAGCTGCAAATTATTCACTGGAATTCATGTTATTTAATTTAATTCGCACCTGTGAACGCAGTTGCAAGTCGCTGGAATTTCTTGCACCTGAAAGTTGCAGCTGCGAGTTCACACTGCTAAGATTTGCACGCACGAATGGGGCTTCATACTCAGTTAAGCTTGGCGTCTTATTAAATCAAGAGCGATCAGAGTTTAAAACGCTGCCAAGTATGTAATCTCACAACGCGACTTGGCAACACATAAGTAGATTTTGTTTCTTGCAAAAGTAATAAATATAGCACCTGACGGCAATAGTTGAGGGAAAACGTGATTCTAACTAAATCTGTAAAACTAACCCCACATCAACATCACTGCTTGATATAGTGTTTTGAAATCAAATAGTTTGGAATCATTGAAACATTCTAGAATTGCTTGTTGAGAGCTGGTGTGAAATAAGGTTCGTTTTGACTAAAAAGATATACATTCAGAATGTAAGCAAAACACAAAACCGTTTAGTTATTATTTGTAACACACCAGCATTTTTATATAATATTGACAGGGGAACAAAGTTGCTGGCAATGTTGATAGAATATCGTTTGATGTTCCAATAGTAGCTACAGTGGTTGATTTATTCACATCGAACGACGCGGAATTTACTTTTGTGCAAGTCCATACATGTTTACGTAAGTTACTTTCCACCAATAATAAATTCACAAGAAGGTTGCACATCAAATATGTTCAACGAAACCTGATGTTTACACTCACAAACTAAAGATAATATTAAATGATTTTGTGCCGCACTTCCAATGGCTTAGAGAAAAAACCATTAAACCATTAATGCCGAGTGGTAGGAAAACCTACCTAGCATATTCTGAACTGATTTGTGTTGTCGATACGTTGTAGCTATATGTATTTGAGCTTAAAACATAGTTAAATTTTTTAATTATGCTAATTGATGCTTGTGTTTCGTTAAAACTGATCATAAATTAAAGAACAGAGCAGTATGCATCTGCATTTGAAAACACTTTCATTCATTCTGCCAACAATAAAATTAGTCATAAAAGTCATCCCTTACACCACGAACAGTGCAGTAACACACTGCGCAGTGTCTAAAATACTACAATTTGTAATTCACTGTTTCAGCAACCACTCCAAAACCGGGTGTTACATCATCGTTCAAAGAATGTATTACCGCAGAAGTCACGGCTGAAGACTTGGAATCAGAAGAACCAACAACGACTACAGGCGCAACGGTCGAAAAGAAACCTGATGGAACGGTCGAGTACACATTTGACGAGCCAACTGATGTCATGGCAATTGAAGCGCAAACAAAATCTGGAAAACCAGTTAATGCTGTACCACTGGATGAAGACGATAAACCACTTGCAGACACACCATTGGTAAGATTGTTTGTAACATTTGTTCACCAGTTGAATTTCGCTCGACAATCTATACAATTGATATTTATTTTTTACGCATAAAAACTTGATTGTTCTGTAAGTGTGAACTGATTAATAAACGTTCGGTTTGCATAAAAACAAGTTTCTTCCAAGGCAATATAAATATTTCACGTATTCATGTTTTGAAATGTTTGCCTCTGCCATTATAAATGGAAATATTGCAAGCAAAATTCTCTTAGAATCACATTTCTAGTTTAGGTCGAGATGGAAAATTTTCTATTCTCATAGTACCTAATCTAAGGACTAATGAATGCCGAATAATAATTGTTAATATACTAATTTAAATCAAATACAGTGCAGAACCAATTTAAAATTTGCACTCAGAATTTATTATTTTGTGCAAACTTTTCAGGTAGCACTCTCAGGTGTTGATTCACCAGTGGAAACTCCCGTTGAACCAGCAATACCAGATGTAAAGAAGGTGGTCATAACTCCATCTGAACCAGATGATATTGTGGACTTAGCGGTCAAGAGCTGTGTACCATGTATGTTTTGACTTTTATATTTAAACATCTGAATGGCATCTGACCAATGCTAAGTGATGCACTATTTAGCTAAAACTGGTCCGAGTTAAA
This sequence comes from Enoplolaimus lenunculus, assembly GCA_030248215.1. NCBI lineage: Eukaryota > Metazoa > Nematoda > Enoplea > Enoplida > Thoracostomopsidae > Enoplolaimus > Enoplolaimus lenunculus. The sequence continues at coordinate 120,908 of JASANG010003372.1, forward strand.
ACAGCAAATAGTGTGCACCAGCGTTTTATGACACATTTATTCAATCTGCCAGCAATGAAATTATGCCATGAAAGTCATGCCTTGGGAATGACACCACGAACACCGCTAGAACATGAACGTCACTAACCCAGGAACAATCTGATTAGAATTAAAACGGAATTTGCTTGTCTGCGCAGTGTGTTAAATACTACAACTTGTAATTTACTGTTTCAGCAACCACTCCAAAACCAGGTGTTACGACATCGTTCAAAGAATGTATTACCGCAGAAGTCACGGCTGAAGACTTGGAATCAGAAGAACCAACAACGACTACAGGTGCAACGGTTGAAAAGAAACCTGATGGAACCGTCGAGTACACATTTGACGAGCCAACTGATGTCATGGCAATCGAAGCGCAAACAAAATCTGGAAAACCAGTAAATGCTGTACCACTGGATGAAGACGATAAACCACTTGCAGACACACCATTGGTAATATTATTTTAACATTTGTTTACCAGTTGAATTGATATTCGCTCGACAATCTATGCAATTGGCATATATTTTTTACACATATAGACTTGGTTGTTCTATGAATGTGAGCTGTTTAACAAACGTTCGGTTCACATAAAGACAAGTTTCTTCCAAAGCAATATAAACATTATACGTATTCAAGTTTTGAAATGTTTGCCACTGCCATTATAAATGGGAATATTGCATGCAAAATTCTTTTAGAGTTATATTTGTAGTTAGGTCCAGATGAAAGATTTTCTATTCTCATAGTTCGAAATCTAAGGACTAATGAATGCCGAATAATGTTTGCTAATATACTAAATGAAATTAAACACAATGCGGAACCAATTCAAAATTTGCACTCCGAGTTTAGTATTTCGTGTAAACTTTTAAGGTAGCACTCTCAGGTGTTGATTCACCAGTGGAAACTCCCGTTGAACCAGCAATACCAGATGTAAAGAAGGTGGTCATAACTCCATCTGAACCAGATGATATTGTGGACTTAGCGGTCAAGAGCTGCGTACCATGTATGTTTTGACCTTTATGTTTAAACATCTGAATGGCATCTGACCAATGCTAAGTGATGCACTATTTAGCTAAAACTGGTCCGAGTTAAAACAGCAAATAGTGTGCACCAGCGTTTTATGACACATTTATTCAATCTGCCAGCAATGAAATTATGCCATGAAAGTCATGCCTTGGGAATGACACCACGAACACCGCTAGAACATGAACGTCACTAACCCAGGAACAATCTGATTAGAATTAAAACGGAATTTGCTTGTCTGCGCAGTGTGTTAAATACTACAACTTGTAATTTACTGTTTCAGCAACCACTCCAAAACCAGGTGTTACGACATCGTTCAAAGAATGTATTACCGCAGAAGTCACGGCTGAAGACTTGGAATCAGAAGAACCAACAACGACTACAGGTGCAACGGTTGAAAAGAAACCTGATGGAACCGTCGAGTACACATTTGACGAGCCAACTGATGTCATGGCAATCGAAGCGCAAACAAAATCTGGAAAACCAGTAAATGCTGTACCACTGGATGAAGACGATAAACCACTTGCAGACACACCATTGGTAATATTATTTTAACATTTGTTTACCAGTTGAATTGATATTCGCTCGACAATCTATGCAATTGGCATATATTTTTTACACATATAGACTTGGTTGTTCTATGAATGTGAGCTGTTTAACAAACGTTCGGTTCACATAAAAACAAGTTTCTTCCAAAGCAATATAAACATTATACGTATTCAAGTTTTGAAATGTTTGCCACTGCCATTATAAATGGGAATATTGCATGCAAAATTCTTTTAGAGTTATATTTGTAGTTAGGTCCAGATGAAAGATTTTCTATTCTCATAGTTCGAAATCTAAGGACTAATGAATGCCGAATAATGTTTGCTAATATACTAAATGAAATTAAACACAATCCGGAACCAATTTAAAATTTGCACTCCGAGTTTAGTATTTCGTGTAAACTTTTCAGGTAGCACTCTCAGGTGTTGATTCACCAGTGGAAACTCCCGTTGAACCAGCAATACCAGATGTAAAGAAGGTGGTCATAACTCCATCTGAACCAGATGATATTGTGGACTTAGCGGTCAGAGCTGCGTACCATGTATGTTTTGACTTTTATATTTAAACATCTGAATGGCATCTGACCAATGCTAAGTGATGCACTATTTAGCTAAAACTGGTCCGAGTTAAAACAGCAAAAAATGGAGTTATGACCACCTTCTTTACATCTGGTATTGCTGGTTCAACGGGAGTTTCCACTGGTGAATCAACACCTGAGAGTGCTACCTTAAAAGTTTACACGAAATACTAAACTCGGAGTGCAAATTTTGAATTGGTTCCGCATTGTGTTTAATTTCATTTAGTATATTAGCAAACATTATTCGGCATTCATTAGTGCTTAGATTTCGAACTATGAGAATAGAAAATCTTTCATCTGGAACTAACTACAAATATAACTCTAAAAGAAGTTTGCATGCAATATTCCCATTTATAATGGCAGTGGCAAACACTTCAAAACTTGAATACGTATAATGTTTATATTGCTTTGGAAGAAACTTGTTTTTATGTGAACCGAACGTTTGTTAAACAGCTCACATTTATAGAACAACCAAGTTTATATGTGTAAAAAATATATGCCAATTGCATAGATTGTCGAGCGAATATCAATTCAACTGGTAAACAAATGATAAAATAATATTACCAATGGTGTGTCTGCAAGTGGTTTATCGTCTTCATCCAGTGGTACAGCATTTACTGGTTTTCCAGATTTTGTTTGCGCTTCGATTGCCATGACATCAGTTGGCTCGTCAAATGTGTACTCGACGGTTCCATCAGGTTTCTTTTCAACCGTTGCACCTGTAGTCGTTGTTGGTTCTTCTGATTCCAAGTCTTCAGCCGTGACTTCTGCGGTAATACATTCTTTGAACGATGTCGTAACACCTGGTTTTGGAGTGGTTGCTGAAACAGTAAATTACAAGTTGTAGTATTTAACACACTGCGCAGACAAGCAAATTCCGTTTTAATTCTAATCAGATTGTTCCTGGGTTAGTGACGTTCATGTTCTAGCGGTGTTCGTGGTGTCATTCCCAAGGCATGACTTTCATGGCATAATTTCATTGCTGGCAGATTGAATAAATGTGTCATAAAACGCTGGTGCACACTATTTGCTGTTTTAACTCGGACCAGTTTTAGCTAAATAGTGCATCACTTAGCATTGGTCAGATGCCATTCAGATGTTTAAACATAAAGGTCAAAACATACATGGTACGCAGCTCTTGACCGCTAAGTCCACAATATCATCTGGTTCAGATGGAGTTATGACCACCTTCTTTACATCTGGTATTGCTGGTTCAACGGGAGTTTCCACTGGTGAATCAACACCTGAGAGTGCTACCTTAAAAGTTTACACGAAATACTAAACTCGGAGTGCAAATTTTGAATTGGTTCCGCATTGTGTTTAATTTCATTTAGTATATTAGCAAACATTATTCGGCATTCATTAGTCCTTAGATTTCGAACTATGAGAATAGAAAATCTTTCATCTGGACCTAACTACAAATATAACTCTACAAGAATTTTGCATGCAATATTCCCATTTATAATGGCAGTGGCAAACATTTCAAAACTTGAATACGTATAATGTTTATATTGCTTTGGAAGAAACTTGTTTTTATGTGAACCGAACGTTTGTTAAACAGCTCACATTTATAGAACAACCAAGTTTATATGTGTAAAAAATATATGCCAATTGCATAGATTGTCGAGCGAATATCAATTCAACTGGTAAACAAATGTTAAAATAATATTACCAATGGTGTGTCTGCAAGTGGTTTATCGTCTTCATCCAGTGGTACAGCATTTACTGGTTTTCCAGATTTTGTTTGCGCTTCGATTGCCATGACATCAGTTGGCTCGTCAAATGTGTACTCGACGGTTCCATCAGGTTTCTTTTCAACCGTTGCACCTGTAGTCGTTGTTGGTTCTTCTGATTCCAAGTCTTCAGCCGTGACTTCTGCGGTAATACATTCTTTGAACGATGTCGTAACACCTGGTTTTGGAGTGGTTGCTGAAACAGTAAATTACAAGTTGTAGTATTTAACACACTGCGCAGACAAGCAAATTCCGTTTTAATTCTAATCAGATTGTTCCTGGGTTAGTGACGTTCATGTTCTAGCGGTGTTCGTGGTGTCATTCCCAAGGCATGACTTTCATGGCATAATTTCATTGCTGGCAGATTGAATAAATGTGTCATAAAACGCTGGTGCACACTATTTGCTGTTTTAACTCGGACCAGTTTTAGCTAAATAGTGCATCACTTAGCATTGGTCAGATGCCATTCAGATGTTTAAACATAAAGGTCAAAACATACATGGTACGCAGCTCTTGACCGCTAAGTCCACAATATCATCTGGTTCAGATGGAGTTATGACCACCTTCTTTACATCTGGTATTGCTGGTTCAACGGGAGTTTCCACTGGTGAATCAACACCTGAGAGTGCTACCTGAAAAGTTTACACGAAATACTAAACTCGGAGTGCAAATTTTAAATTGGTTCCGGATTGTGTTTAATTTCATTTAGTATATTAGCAAACATTATTCGGCATTCATTAGTCCTTAGATTTCGAACTATGAGAATAGAAAATCTTTCATCTGGACCTAACTACAAATATAACTCTAAAAGAATTTTGCATGCAATATTCCCATTTATAATGGCAGTGGCAAACATTTCAAAACTTGAATACGTATAATGTTTATATTGCTTTGGAAGAAACTTGTTTTTATGTGAACCGAACGTTTGTTAAACAGCTCACATTCATAGAACAACCAAGTCTATATGTGTAAAAAATATATGCCAATTGCATAGATTGTCGAGCGAATATCAATTCAACTGGTAAACAAATGTTAAAATAATATTACCAATGGTGTGTCTGCAAGTGGTTTATCGTCTTCATCCAGTGGTACAGCATTTACTGGTTTTCCAGATTTTGTTTGCGCTTCGATTGCCATGACATCAGTTGGCTCGTCAAATGTGTACTCGACGGTTCCATCAGGTTTCTTTTCAACCGTTGCACCTGTAGTCGTTGTTGGTTCTTCTGATTCCAAGTCTTCAGCCGTGACTTCTGCGGTAATACATTCTTTGAACGATGTCGTAACACCTGGTTTTGGAGTGGTTGCTGAAACAGTAAATTACAAGTTGTAGTATTTAACACACTGCGCAGACAAGCAAATTCCGTTTTAATTCTAATCAGATTGTTCCTGGGTTAGTGACGTTCATGTTCTAGCGGTGTTCGTGGTGTCATTCCCAAGGCATGACTTTCATGGCATAATTTCATTGCTGGCAGATTGAATAAATGTGTCATAAAACGCTGGTGCACACTATTTGCTGTTTTAACTCGGACCAGTTTCAGCTAAATAGTGCATCACTTAGCATTGGTCAGATGCCATTCAGATGTTTAAATATAAAAGTCAAAACATACATGGTACACAGCTCTTGACCGCTAAGTCCACAATATCATCTGGTTCAGATGGAGTTATGACCACCTTCTTTACATCTGGTATTGCTGGTTCAACGGGAGTTTCCACTGGTGAATCAACACCTGAGAGTGCTACCTGAAAAGTTTACACGAAATACTAAACTCGGAGTGCAAATTTTAAATTGGTTCCGCATTGTGTTTAATTTCATTTAGTATATTAGCAAACATCATTCGGCATCTATTAGTTCTTAGATTTCGAACTATGAAAAATCTTTCATCTGGACCTAACTACAAATATAACTATAAAAGAATTTTGCATGCAATATTCCCATTTATAATGGCAGTGGCAAACATTTCAAAATTTGAATACGTATAATGTTTATATTGCTTTGGAAGAAACTTGTTTTTATGTGAACCGAACGTTTGTTAAACAGCTCACATTCATAGAACAACCCAGTCTATATGTGTAAAAAATATATGCCAATTGCATAGATTGTCGAGCGAATATCAATTCAACTGGTAAACAAATGTTAAAATAATATTACCAATGGTGTGTCTGCAAGTGGTTTATCGTCTTCATCCAGTGGTACAGCATTTACTGGTTTTCCAGATTTTGTTTGCGCTTCGATTGCCATGACATCAGTTGGCTCGTCAAATGTGTACTCGACGGTTCCATCAGGTTTCTTTTCAACCGTTGCACCTGTAGTCGTTGTTGGTTCTTCTGATTCCAAGTCTTCAGCCGTGACTTCTGCGGTAATACATTCTTTGAACGATGTCGTAACACCTGGTTTTGGAGTGGTTGCTGAAACAGTAAATTACAAGTTGTAGTATTTAACACACTGCGCAGACAAGCAAATTCCGTTTTAATTCTAATCAGATTGTTCCTGGGTTAGTGACGTTCATGTTCTAGCGGTGTTCGTGGTGTCATTCCCAAGGCATGACTTTCATGGCATAATTTCATTGCTGGCAGATTGAATAAATGTGTCATAAAACGCTGGTGCACACTATTTGCTGTTTTAACTCGGACCAGTTTTAGCTAAATAGTGCATCACTTAGCATTGGTCAGATGCCATTCAGATGTTTAAACATAAAAGTCAAAACATACATGGTACGCAGCTCTTGACCGCTAAGTCCACAATATCATCTGGTTCAGATGGAGTTATGACCACCTTCTTTACATCTGGTATTGCTGGTTCAACGGGAGTTTCCACTGGTGAATCAACACCTGAGAGTGCTACCTGAAAAGTTTACACGAAATACTAAACTCGGAGTGCAAATTTTAAATTGGTTCCGCATTGTGTTTAATTTCATTTAGTATATTAGCAAACATTATTCGGCATTCATTAGTCCTTAGATTTCGAACTATGAGAATAGAAAATCTTTCATCTGGACCTAACTACAAATATAACTCTAAAAGAAGTTTGCATGCAATATTCCCATTTATAATGGCAGTGGCAAACACTTCAAAACTTGAATACGTATAATGTTTATATTGCTTTGGAAGAAACTTGTTTTTATGTGAACCGAACGTTTGTTAAACAGCTCACATTCATAGAACAACCAAGTCTATATGTATAAAAAATATATGCCAATTGCATAGATTGTCGAGCGAATATCAATTCAACTGGTAAACAAATGTTAAAATAATATTACCAATGGTGTGTCTGCAAGTGGTTTATCGTCTTCATCCAGTGGTACAGCATTTACTGGTTTTCCAGATTTTGTTTGCGCTTCGATTGCCATGACATCAGTTGGCTCGTCAAATGTGTACTCGACGGTTCCATCAGGTTTCTTTTCAACCGTTGCACCTGTAGTCGTTGTTGGTTCTTCTGATTCCAAGTCTTCAGCCGTGACTTCTGCGGTAATACATTCTTTGAACGATGTCGTAACACCTGGTTTTGGAGTGGTTGCTGAAACAGTAAATTACAAGTTGTAGTATTTAACACACTGCGCAGACAAGCAAATTCCGTTTTAATTCTAATCAGATTGTTCCTGGGTTAGTGACGTTCATGTTCTAGCGGTGTTCGTGGTGTCATTCCCAAGGCATGACTTTCATGGCATAATTTCATTGCTGGCAGATTGAATAAATGTGTCATAAAACGCTGGTGCACACTATTTGCTGTTTTAACTCGGACCAGTTTTAGCTAAATAGTGCATCACTTAGCATTGGTCAGATGCCATTCAGATGTTTAAACATAAAGGTCAAAACATACATGGTACGCAGCTCTTGACCGCTAAGTCCACAATATCATCTGGTTCAGATGGAGTTATGACCACCTTCTTTACATCTGGTATTGCTGGTTCAACGGGAGTTTCCACTGGTGAATCAACACCTGAGAGTGCTACCTGAAAAGTTTACACGAAATACTAAACTCGGAGTGCAAATTTTAAATTGGTTACGCATTGTGTTTAATTTCATTTAGTATATTAGCAAACATTATTGGGCATTCATTAGTCCTTAGATTTCGAACTATGAGAATAGAAAATCTTTTATCTAGACCTAAACTAGAAATGTGATTCTAAGAGAATTTTGCGTGCAATGTTTCCATTTATAATGGCAGTGGCAAAGATTTCAAAGCATGAACACGTGGAATATTTAGGTTGCATTGGAAGAAACTTGTTTTTATGCGAACCGGACGTTTATTAAACAGCTCACATTTACAGAACAACCAAATTTTATGAGTAAAAATAAATACCAATTGCAAAGATTGTCGAGCGAATATCCGTTCAACTGGTGAAAAAATGCTAAAAACAATCTTACCAATGGTGTGTCTGCAAGTGGTTTATCGTCTTCATCCAGTGGTACAGCATTTACTGGTTTTCCAGATTTTGTTTGCGCTTCGATTGCCATGACATCAGTTGGCTCGTCAAATGTGTACTCGACGGTTCCATCAGGTTTCTTTTCAACCGTTGCACCTGTAGTCGTTGTTGGTTCTTCTGATTCCAAGTCTTCAGCCGTGACTTCTGCGGTAATACATTCTTTGAACGATGTCGTAACACCTGGTTTTGGAGTGGTTGCTGAAACAGTAAATTACAAGTTGTAGTATTTAACACACTGCGC